>BMAW01011299.1:81710-173071 GCA_019974015.1 Nephila pilipes | reverse complement strand
AAAAAAAAAAAAAAAAAAAAAAAAAAAAAAAAAAAAAAAAAACCATTCAACATTTATAATACACACGCATTTTCATGCGTAACGCACAATGCAGTCGCAAGGTATAAAACAACAATTACAGAATAGAAGAAAAAAATGGGTTAAAAGGGTGTATGATCCCATCTTACAGATATTTAGGCCTCGCAAAGTGATTTTATGCAAGAAATAAGGCATTTATGAGTTCCTGTGGCAGTTGGTCCCATTCGTTCTGCAATGCTGTTTTCAGGTCTTGGATGGTTCTCGAAAGGGGCTTGCGAACTGCAATCGCTCTCCTCAGAGAGTCCCAGGCATGTTCTACTGGATTGTAGTCTGGAGATCTATTGGATAATACATCCGTTGAATTTCCTCCTTTCCAGAAATTCGTGGACAAGCAGAGGTCTATATGACATCGCGTTGTCATCCTTTAAAAGAAAATCAGGACCAATTGGATTCCCGAAAACGTGAATATAGGACTCCAACACCTCTTTCCTATACCTCTCAAGAATCGCAGTGCCTCTTTTAAAGACATGGAGGTATATGTGGCCATCAAAAATGATGCCTGTCCAGACCAAAATGCCTCCGTTGCCGTAATGGTTGATTTCTCGGACATTGGAGGGCAGGTAGAGGGTCCCTGGTTCTCTCCATATGAAAGTACACCGAAAATCACTGGTTAGGCTGAACCGGGACTCATCCGTCCCGGTCACCCATTGATTTATGCTGAAATTGTAGTATCTCTGCATCATTTATATATATATATATATGTGTGTGTATATATATATATATATATGTGTGTGTGCGTGTGTGTATATATGTTTATATATATGTAAATATATATATATATATATGTATATATATATATAAGGCACACAGTCAGAATCAAATCATACAACCTATTATGTTTAATGATATTAAATCGATCAAAAACATGCTGCGATATATTATACTTTTCCAAGTCCTTAAGAAATTTAGTTTTCTCTTATAAATCATAAATTAATTTTTTAAGTGATTCATGTTTTTTAGCGTCACATCTGGTCACGGATAACAATTATTTTGAAAAAAAATATATACGTTAATTTTATGTTTTTTAAAAGAAAACGAAATTCCTTATTGAACTTGTTAAAGAATGATATATCGCAGTATGTTTTTGATGGATTTAATATCATTAAACATGATATGTTGTATGATTTATGTATATATATATATATATATATATTTGTGTGTGTGTGTGTGTGCGTGTGTGTGTGTGTATACATATACACACATATACATATATATACACATACACACACATATATATATACATACATATATATATATATATAGTTATATATATACTCATACACACACACACACACACATATATATATATATAGTTATATATATACTCATACACACATATATATATATATATATATAGTTATATATATACTCATACACACACATATATATATATATTCATATACACACATATATATACATATACACACATATACATATAGACACACACACACACACACATATATATATATATATATACATACATACACACACACATATATATATTCATACACACATATATATATATATATATTGTTATGGAAAAATTATTTCGTGTGGGAAAGTGCGCGGAGTGAAAATCAATTCAAACTCTGAGGAGAATGATAAATGATAATTAGTTGTAAATCTTGCAGACAACACACAGATAGCACAACTTGGACAAAGAAATACATAAGTAGTAGTGTTTAGCTCACCAGTCTATCACTCATCACTGTGGACAACCTCCGCAATAATATTCTGTAAAATTCAGGTTAGGCTACAACGATTCTCATCAGACTTTGCTTCTCCACAAGTTCACCCGGCATGCCTCACTTCAAGTGCTAACATCCTTAATTCGATCATTCGATCTATCTCCTCAATAGAGTGTGTAAAGACAGACTCTCCTTCACAGTTCCACTAGACTCAGGCCAAATCTCCAGCAGATTCACTGGGCCATGATTCACCTATCGGTCTACAAAGCAGACTAAACTGACAAATGCTTCCATACACAGGCCGATTTTACCTTAGACTCTCTCATAGACTGGCTCTCCCGACTGTAGCTCTTGACGTATTTATACCTTTCAGTCCAGGCATGTCGTCACATAGTAAAATTCATTAAAAGTCCGTAACTTTCTTCCCAAACGATTTTTCGTCTAGATTCTTGCACCTTCGAGATATTTCTATTTGTCGCCGAAATCCCCAAATGGTCACCAAGGTAAAGGGGTCAATTGCTTAAACTCTCTTTGGCTGACTGATAACATATCTGTTTGTCTATTTTTTCCGTTATAAGAGAGGCGTTGCAGGGAAACATCAACTCATTGCCTATAACAATATATATATATATATATTGCATCTAAGGATGCATCTGAGCTCCAAGCTTTCACCCCACACCAAAGGGAAGATCTTTGCAATTGGCTACTGTGGCCACAGTATATTGTATGCAGAAGAATTTATATAAGTAATAGATGAAAGCCTTTAATAACAATTGAGATGGGGAATAGGAATCCACTATGTATGGATTTTTTTATTAAAGTTTTCTTTTTACGTTTCAACAATAAACTGTGTACAATATCATAACAATATACACTCCATGCCCATAAAAAAATTGCGTTCCAAGAAGTAAGAGGGAGATTGTTATGGAACTTGACATGAAGGTACGTGTTAGCCAGATATGTAACTGATTAGAAAAGCAGAGTGAATGCGCATTGAGTAATGCCATCAGAGGGCGTTGAACTTTGTTCGCCTTGGATTATAAAACAGGAAGGTAGAGCTTGTTTGCGTGTATTTAATCTGTTGCAGAGGAATACTTTTTAACTAGAGATGCCATTACTCTACCATCGAAGATAATATGAGCAGTTGTCAGAGCTCGAAAGGAGAAGAATCATAGCGATGAGGGAAACTAGGTGGTCAACTTGGCGAGTAGCTTGCCAGTTAGGCCGTTCTGACCTTAATGTGAGGAGGTGGTGAGAGAGACGGCTGTTAGACGGCTACCAGGCTCAAGACGCCTTCAACAGACCAATAGTCGAGAAGACCGTCACATTATACGACACGCACGCATAACACCAACTGTCTCATTATTCACCATCCATACACAGGCAGCACCTTCACTACCTGTCTCTGTGTCAGCGAATACTATCGCAAGGCGCCTAGCAGAAGTACAGTTGCTATGTGGCACCCATTACTTCCCCTGCATTGACACCCACTCACCGTCGCCTCCGTTTGAAGCGGTGTTGCGCACAAAGGGATAGAAGGGAAGGGAAGGGACTGCGACTAAATAGAATCATATCACCTTTGGCGATGAATCCAAATTAAATATGGGGAATGATGATAATTGTTTACGTGTGTGGTAGCCCCGTGGTGAATGTCTCAATCCTGCCTTTGCTGTACAGCGGCACACCGCTTCCATAAATGTTGTGATGTTATGGGGTGCCATCGCATACGACACACGGTCACCCATAATGTTTATCAACGGCAATATGATAGCCCTGAGGTGCGTTCTGGACATTTTTTCAGCCATATAACTATGTAGTCACTCAGGGCAGGGCTCTCAAGAGCCATTTTTCACCAGGACAATGTTCACCCCCACATAGCAAAGGTTCCACAGGGCTGCCTCGGCTACATTTCCACCTTTCCCTGGAAATAGCCGATCAAGCATACCTGGTATAATTTGGAACGGCAAGTTGGACAGCCTACGAGTTTAATCGATTTAAATGCGCTTTTACAGCAACTGGTGAATCAGCTGTCGTAGGATATCATATGGGATATGTATGCCTCAATCCTCGACCATATCACATTTTGCATTCTTGCTAGAAGTGGCCCAACAGAGTTCTAAAGCCTCCACTCATTTGTAATTTCTCCTACGATAAATGATCATTTTGATTTGATTTTGCAATCACTTACTTATATCAACGTTTTATTTATGTAAGTAAAATTTCATTTTATTCTGTCAATTTTTTCTAGGCGCGAAAATTTATATGGCAATGAGTGTACAAGAATGTAAAAACCGTAAAACATTTATTTTATAAACATCAATGCGTAAATTTTTGAATCATTACCTGGAAAAGGAAGTGACCTTTTGATATGTAACAAATTTTGCACAGATGGAAATTGTGTAAATATTTTTAGAATTAGCATGCATAAAGAAGTTTGCTTTAGCAAGTTAATCTAGCTAGTCCTTTTTAGCTTGATTTTCTCATCTTCTGCAGAATAGAGCCACCCAAATATGTGTTTTTTTTTCGTGGTAAATTATTTTATTATCAAATAATTAAAAAAAAGGTACAATTGGCAACAAAAATGTTAATATAGCGATACCTGGAAGTACAATAAAAATTTTAAAATATTTTCTTGAATTTAAAAACAACGTTACGGTCATTAATTCTTAAGTCTGCTTTCAGAATACTAAGACGTAGATATTTACAACATGAAGCAACAGTTAAAGTCTTATTTGATGAATCAGTTAATGCAGATGAATAAAGTAATTATAATATGTTATTTATTTTTAAAACAATTTGATCGATTAAAATTTTGTGGAAAAATGCTCATAACTTTTAAAAGAATAATAAGACGTAAAATAATAATTTAGTCACATATAATGCTATATTGCAAATAAGATACATTTGATATAGAATTATAGTTATATTTAAATATATGCATAAGTTGTTAGACACTTTTTTCACAGATATCAAGCATACATTAAATGATAAAAAGCATTAACCATAGAAATTACAGGAGAAGCATTCTGAATAAATTAAAACACCAAATGTGTAGTAAAATATTTGTGATACAATACATAAATATTTGTCTTTTAACTATAAAAAACGTCTTTGAGATTTATGATCATTAGTCTCCACGCTAAAATAAAAACAACTGGTAGCTGTCCGAGATCAATATTTTGAGACTCAAATGTCATATAATTCTATTTAAAATGTGGTCAATACAAAATAAAATTGTAGTCTTAGTGATTTTAGTTGGTGTTTTAGGCCCTTTCTTTAGAGTAAGTGATCTATCACAGTAAAAATACAATCATTTATGTTTTAACATTTATTTGCACTAATAACTTATTTTTACAGTACAACACAGAATCATCATCCCTCAGTATATTTAACTCTGTTAAAAAAATCTTTTACTTAAGCTTTCCATATAAATAGCCTAAAATTAAAATTAAAATGCAATATATTTGTAACTTTGCTTTACTTAAAAACAAGTATCACATAAATTGACTATTAGTGTTAAAAATATCTATAAATAATATTCCTTTTAGATTACTAGCTTAATTACATATTTAACTTTCTATACGATGAAAAGTTTGATGACAGAAATGTTTATTTGAGATTTTAAGACTTTCTAATTGTTATTTTCTTAAATGAAATAAATAGTATATTTCAATACTGGTAATATATGTAATATATGAAGCAATTAATTTTACAAAAGTATAATCTAGTTTCTAAATTTTTAAGAAAAAATAAACATTCAAAAAGTTAGATGATGTAAAATTTATTATTTTACATTACCTAACTGAGCAGAAAATTTTATTTTATAGATAACAATTTAATTTTAAGAAAATATCTAATTTTATTGATTTCAGTACTACAAACGATAAAATAACTTCCAAATTAGAAAAAAAAACATGTTAAATTAAAAGTTTGAAACAACAGATTTAAAAAGTAAGTTTTAAACTAAGGGCGTGGGTGATAAAATAAAGAAAGTTTTCTTCATTTTAAATCTAAGTAGTTGCATTCTTAGAAAAAAAATCTTAAAAAAAGGTTTCTTATATAATAATGAAGTAACAAAGTCAAATAATGAATGAAGAATTATCGAAATCAAGAAAATTGAGTTCACAAGTATTGCCGAGTTTTTCTAAAATCTTTGTTTTCAGAAATGTTTTTGAAAAGACTTCGAGTAGAATTAATAAGGTTTGCGAGTTTATCCACAATATAAAGCTCTGATATCTTAAAGTATTTTATAAGCTTTGCAGTATTTGAAGAGATTATACTGGTTTTTTTCTTAATTGAGTGGAGAAAATTTTATTTTAGGAAATAAAAAGTTTGTCTTTATAGAATTGCTTTAAGATGAGATTAATAGTTTCATGAAAAAGACAAAAAAAAAAAAAAGTACCAACCATTTGATGTAACAAACACATGAGACTATAAGTAAAGCTTAATCTTCTCCATTCTTTTCATTCAATTAATTTTTATTTAGCTGCAGATTTTTTTTCAAGTTTTCAAACTTAAACGAGATATTTTCAGGTCTCAGATATATTTATTTTTTCTTTTGAAATTACTTTTAATTTCCTTGAAGCATTTCTAAGACCACCAAAGTAATATATGTATCTTTAGTGTGCTTTATTATTCCTAAGAATACAAGAGGATATCGTGATCTCTCAATTGTTATTTCAAAAAAAAAAAAAATCTAAGCACTTGGAAACATGATGACTGGATAATAAACTGGTACTTAATTCACAAGTAAATTATTCTGCTTATTATTTATTTATGTAACATACTTGCTACTAAATATATTCATGGGAAAACACAGATAAAGTGGAACATCTTGGTAAATCAAATATACAAATATTATTTTTTATTGGAAATTTAGCAGTGTGTAAGCAGTTGTATTTATAATTTACTAAATCTTGAAAAGTTAATAATAATGAAATAAAATTAAAGCTAATAACACTTAGTAGAAACCATAAAATAGTACAAGTATCATGCGTTTAAAAAAGTAAAGTTACCCACCTACTCCATTGATTAAATCTTCCGTAAGGGAATAAATTTTAAGAAAGAAATAAAAAAAAGAGTTTATGGATGCATTCAAAAATGCAGAATCGACTTTTTATGAACTACAGCTGAAAGAAAACCGACAAAATTGTTCCTGGTACATGTGTGAACGAAGAAAAAGTAAAACACCAGGCAGGCAATAAGGTCCCCCACAATTAACCTGGCATCTGAAACAATAGTTTTCGCCCCGTGGTATCACTTAACACAAGCATCGGTAATTGAATTAGTCTAGCACAATTGTATGTTACATTTCCAAATTCCAGTTTAAAGACTTCTATTTGGAAGATTGAATTTACGTTTAAAGGAGTTGTTGAGATTTAAAGTTCCATAAAACGGTCAATCCTGTTATTTTCCTTTCAGTTGAAAAAACTTACTATTTTAGATGAAAATAGAGATGCAGATATAAAATTCTACAAATAAAAGTAAAATCATGTTTTATTTTCAGAGCATTAATATAGTTCAAAAGCCGTTCAATACAGTTAGTGTAAGCTTGCATAAAAATTCTATTCAGAAAAGAACTATATGCATCGATAACATTATAACAATTAAATTTTTCTAAAAATAAATGACAAATATGTTTTATTTAATTTCTAATTCCTCTATTAAATGCTTTATCGAAATTTATTAGATGAAAAACTCAAAAATAGCTAAGATAAATAATTTCTTTCAGGATATGATATTACTAAGAGATGGTCAAGATGGTCAAGTCAGTTAACAAGTTGGTAACTAATTATCTATCACTGAATAATCATTTCCTATGTCATACTCCTTCAAATTAAAAAGTATTTTGATCAATAAAAATATATTTTGACTCTGGGTAAAAATTCAGAATGTTATATTTTTGTAGGGCAGTAAATAACGACAAAAACTGTAAGTAAAGTTCAAGTATATATATATACATACGTTACAAAAATTTCTTATATTTTATCTCAAAAATAGAACTTTTAAAAATACATCAGAATAAAATAATTGCCATAAAACATGCGATTTTTAAGTTCTAAGATTTGAAATTTTTAAAAAGAAAAAGCTGCAGGTATATACATATATTATGACACGAAATTTTCTTTTATGAAACAACAAATAATTGTATGAGAAATTGATACTGTCTTAAAATTACATAAGAGTGCAATAAATAAAATAAAATAAAAAAGAACCATGGTAAAATTCTACGACATCTAAATCTCATTTGACACTATAGCAGATATGTACTTAACTAATAGCATAAAAATTATCTAAATAATAATTCAATAAGTTAATGGTAATATACATGCTGATTATTTTTTTTAAAAAAAATAGATTTTACTCTTACAACGTTTTTTAAAAATGATAGCTTAAGAATTAGTTAAATAATTTTATTCAGTCTATAACATATACATAATTATGAAAGATAAAAGTACAAATCCCCTTTTCCAGATATTTAAAATGTTTTATAAAAACAACTCCAATCAATTGTTTTCTAAATTTTGAGATTTCAAATATTTTCTAAAATTATTCCATTAAATATTGCTCACTATTTAAAATTCATAAGGAAAGAAGCAAAAATATAAGAATTTTTTTTCATTTTCTCTACTATTTGATCTCGTTTTCACTTTTCTGTAAATGTCAGCTACCATCTTGTTTCTGCGCAAGTGAACGGAGCTCAACCTTTTGTCCCAGATGCAATCCCCACACTGCATTTGTTGCAGTTTTATGCAACAAACTATTATAATCTTATGAGGAGAAAAAAAAACCTGTAATAGCATCCCACAGTATGTGAAAATCTTTGATTAGAAAAGTTTCCTGAAAGCAGCGTAAAGAATTTAGAAATTCAGACTTGCAAAATATTTATAACGAATAGTAATAAAATAAATTTCAGCATTTTTTCCAACTATTATTAAACGCAACAGAATTTTTTCATAAGAATCATCTAAAACGTTACATAATGGTCCGATTATTTATTTTCCGCGTATTTATATTGTTTTCAGTTCAGAATGAGCATATATATATATTAGAAATTTATTCCCTGTTATAAAAGAACTTTACTATCGAGACATTATGTAATTTTTGCCTTTTTTTGGAAAATATAAAATAATATATCATATCTTAGAAAAGAAATTTTTAGCGTAAGATAACAGTATATTATTTTTAAGATTACAGCGAATCGTTTAATTTTATATCACTATGCAAAATACGTAAACGAAAATAATTTTTAGAGCCCATATATATCAATTGTAATAGATCATGTTATAATTGTTCTCGAAAATACCACTTCAAATATCAAATAGTGTATTTAATACTTATTTATAATAAAAAATGGTTATTTGGTCCAACAAGTATTTAATTTTGAACAAGTATAATAATTTTTCAAAAACAATTATATTTAAGAAATAAAAAATATTAGCAATTTAAAAACACTTGCTTTTTACAGAAATTTCAATTATTATATTTTTTGAATTTGTATTAATTTTTTAGAATTTCTTGGATAGTATCAGTATTACCTGAGTTCTTAATATATATTTAAGAAAATAAAAATAGCATCTCACACTTTGTTTTCAATTAAACTTATTTCAGATAGTCTTATAAAAATGATATTTAAGCTCTACGTTATTTTAAATGATCGTTAAATTATATTTATATAATACAAAGCTATGCATCATTAATAAAAGGTTATACATTTTTTTTCTCAAATATTAAACATTGTTTCAGGAGTTCCGAATGCATATAAATATTTTATCGGATTATTAATTATCAGAAATAATAACAAACAATTTTGATTGGGTTTAAACAAAATTGTAAGACAACACAATATCATTGAGAGATTCGGATTTATATCTCTTTTTCTAATTTATAATTATCTAAAATATTCGAAAGTTGCACAAACTTCTAATTTTTAACAAACAGCTGTAACATTTTCACATATCATTCATCATGAATCGAAAAATTCATGGAATTTAATTTTCCCTAAAATGTGACAGAACTTATTTTCCAATTTGTTTCCTCTGTGTAGTCAAAATTATGAATAAAAGATTTTAAAAAGTTTTTTGTACATACAGATACATCCACAAACTTTTTGAATACGTAACTACTTTACTTGATTTATTTTATCAAAAATAAAATTCCCTCAAAGTTTTGTGAAGTTATTAATACAATTGCTTTAAGCTATATTCAGACAAATATGAAACAAGGAGAAAAGACAGGAAAACTTCTAATAATTTTCTTAAAGTTTTCTTATAATTCAGAAATTTTGTAAGCATTCTAAAGCTTGTTCGATATTTTTGGAAATTTCTTAGATATTTATATTAATGTACTTTCCATAAATTTTAAAATAAGTATCATGATTAAGTCCTCGTAATGAAATTTAATTTCTTGACCATATTCCATAATGTAAAACTTCGGTAAAAAAGAATTATTTCTCGAATCGTGTCGTTCTCTAAATAACTTATATTACTTTACAATGTTATCAAACAATTTTTTTTTTTTAATTTAATTATCTCTATATTTGGCGCAGATGAAAATGTAAGCTTTTGTGTATAATTTTCATTCCATTATAATTAGAGAACTTTTTAAAAATGATGCAAATTAATTTAAATTATTAAAAAAATGATCTAACATGGTATAATTAATTCTATAAAAAAACATGCATCATAGGTTTTACACAAAACGTAATCATTCAAACGAAACCAAAACATTAAAAAATAGACATGTAACAGATAAAAATACAATTTTGAAGAATCAAAAAAAAATTAAAAAAAATTAAAGGCTTTTAGTTTTTGGGGGAAAAAATGTTTTTCAAATAAACTATTATTATATAAACAATATATTAAAAAAGTTTTGAATTAAATAGAGCGAACCATTTTAAACTCTAAACACTTAATCTAGTAAATTATACTATAATATAATGAACACTTTTTCAATTTGATAAATACCATGGGTTTTCCTACGAAGGAGACCGCAAACGCTCCAGGGACTTTTTACTCTTCGGCGAAAAGTTTTTTGAAGAGCGGAAAATTATCCCCTTTCCCAAACGCGCTCCAAGTTTCAACTATGAACCGAAAGTTACTTTTCCGTCGAGCTCCGAGAAGATGCAGGAAAACAACTGACTGTGAGTTCTCCCCTCTACCCACAACTTTACATCCTTCGTCTATTCGTCAACTTTCATGCTGGAATTTCTACGCCACCTATCGGCCAGCTCCGGGATCAATCCCAGCTTAGCCGGAAATTGGGGGGAGGGGGAAGAGAGCTCAGAACCGTACAAATAAGTAAAACCTAATCGAAAAGCCCGGTCACATATTATAAATCAAAGGTACATTTCCACAATGACCTTTCTAAAATATTTTGTTGGAATTCATACTAATGGAAAGTTTTCTCGAAAGAATGAGCTCTTTTCATTTGACAGTAATTAGCGCCAATTTTTGAGCTGTATCTTGTTTTCAGAATCATAATGTTTTAAAGATAGTATGCATGTAAATGAACATATATATTCATAAATTTGAAGTCAGGATGTACGGTTTAGTTGTTTAGTGAATATACCTAATAGTATTGTTTGAATTCATTTTCTTTTATTGCAATTAATTACTTGGCGAATTCTCAACTATATTTAAAACTCGCACAATTTCATGCAAAATCATTTTACTTTTTTGAATGCAATAATTATTAATATAGTAGATAAAATTTAATAGCTTTTCAAAAGTTTACAAACTACTCAATCGAAAATTTAAGATACTCTCTTTTAAAACAAACGTGTGTGATTGTTTATTAACGTCGCATTAAGAAGTAAAACGAGAGCATCGTAATTTTGAGCCTCGATCAAGTGACGAGGACGGCACTTGAACTGGTACCTCCCAGTCCAAAGATTAAGAGAGATACAAATTGCACGAGGAAAGTATTTATATGTATATAAACTATAATTCCAATCATCCTTTACCTTATTTTATGTTTAATCTTATTGAGAGAAGAGAGTGACTTAAATATAAAATGTAAAAATTAATGGGTGTAATAATTTAGGCTAGTATATTAAAAGTGTAAAATATAAAATAATAATATATTATATTGTATTTTGTTGTAATTGTTATTTTATATTAGAATTATTGAAAATATATATTTGCTTAAGCATGAAATTGAAAAATCATTTGCTTACATTACTTAGTGGGCAAAAATACCTTAACCTAAATTATAATATACATGTGTCTTCCTTTTACTTGCATTGAAAAAAGAATCTCCTGCAAGTAAGTTTTGTAGTCCTTTTGAATTGAAGAAATTGGAGTTCTCTCATAAAAAGTTTGTAAATAAACTTTAATATCCTTACCAATGTATGCCCTTTCTCGATTTTTGATAATATCCTGGTTCATCCTTTAAATAAAAGTTTCAACCACATTTAATTTTAGATCACAAGTGAGTTAGTGATTGTTTATTAACGTTGCGCGGAGAAACAACACGAGGCCTAATATCAACGAATCCCGCAATTTTAAACCTAGGTCAAGTGACGAGGACAACACATGAGCTGGCACTTCTCTCCCCAAACTTCCACACAATATCTACAGGAGGACTTGGGTCATTGATCACATTTAACTTTCAATGGTCCCCTTACACAGTTAGTCTTTAGTGGCATCAAGGCTGGAGCACACGATTCGACAAAAACAATGTCGGCCAATGTCTGCGATCACGATCATTAGGCTACCGTGGTCTCTTTTGGACACAAAGAATCTCAGTTTTAGAACTAAGTTCTTTTTATTTTATTAACTTATATCGATACTCATGTACTGTTATTTAAGCAAACCTAACATTTTATAAGCGGCTCTCTTATTTTTTTCAATTCTTAATTATTTTTTTCCATTTAAGTCAACAATTTTGAAAATTTGAATAACTAAATAACACAGTACAAAGTGTTTACTTAATAAAACAATAAACTGAATCTGATGAGTCAAATCCATACCTTAAGTGTAACGTTTCTTAACAGATAAATCAGTACTTTTCTGCATTTGTACTGATTTTAGAGTAAGTTATTATTATAGCTACCAATTGGAAGATACATTAAATTTTGCGGAATGTTATAAAAATATTTTTAATCTAATACTTCTAATAGTAAAATATTCAACTCTTCAATAAAATATTCATTGTTTCTAGCCGTCATAGAACTGAAAAAATTAATAGATTTTAAATTAACATGGATTTTAAACGTCTTTCAAAGGTTGTAGTACCATTTAATGTGAACAGCTTAAAGATCCTTATTAAGTCTCTCAAAATTAATAGATTTGGAACTAACTTATATTTAAAACTTTTTTCAAAGTTTGTTGTATCATTCAGTTTTACATAGCTTGAAGATCTTCATTAACTAAGTCCTTAATGCACTGAAGAAAACACGAAAAAATAATTAAGGAAAGAAGCACAATAACCCTAAAATGCTTTGAGCATGCATTTTAAAAGAGAGTTAGCAAAGTAATAAGGGTGTTGAGTTGTTTAGGGACTTCTATGAGAATAAACGTAAAAGCACAAATACTATTTAGTAGACTTATTTGAAGTAGATCTTTGGAAAAAAACATTTAAAACACTGCAGTCTAATGTAAGTTTGACATGCCAGTTCGTTTATCTTAATATGGAAGAGATTTTGCGCTTGTAAATTCAACGCAAAAAGAAATACGTAAGTTGGATGGTTAGAATTAAAGAGGAAACCTTAATAGTGAAGGAATGGTGTTGTAAAAGCATTGCACTTTACCAAATTTTGAAATTTAAAAGAATTCTACCAAAAGTCAAAGAATTCAGCATGTTATTCTGCATTTAAAAAAAAGGCGACTTTTTCTATTGATGAGCTATCCGCTGCATTTGACTTAGTATACTAAAGAAATCCAAAACTTTTATACTTCAGGAAAAATAACTTTTCTTTTAATAGAAGAAATTATAAGACACATTTAAAAATTAAAAGACTATATCAGCTTGAAAGTTATATGCGGTGATTTCCTAAGGAAATTTAACTTCTTCAACCACTATCTGTTCAATATATAACTTTTTATATTACATAGTGTGAATTTTTAATTTAAATACCTTCAAAGTTATTTAAATTATATGTTTCAAAAATTTCTACTAAATCTGACAATCTTTTTAGATATTCAGTTTTGGTCGTATTTTTAATAGTGTCGGGAAAAATCTTTGTTTTGTCGAAACAAAGACTAATTTTTTTTATATTTTAGACTAAAAATGCTTTGCGTGAAAAATATATATTTACAAAGAAGAAAAATATGCATTTAATTTGGAATGATAATAATTTGTCTTGTATATTTTTAAACAGATAAATATTACCTAAATAGAATATCCAGAAGATATTTTCGTGTTTTAAAACATTCTCTTTTTTTTAAAACATGAAATTCAAAAACTTCAACAATTTAATCATGCTACCCAATACAAATCAGTGAAGTAATTGAATATGTATTTATTCATTCATTTCTTAAAGAATAGCTTTATCTTTTTAGCATATGAAATTGCAAACGTATAAAATTGTTTTCTTACTCTACACTTCTTAATAGGCTAGAAACGAAAAAATTATTCAGAATGAAACAAAGTTAATCAGACATATTTCAGCAAATTTTATAGAAAAAAATGAATGCAGGCCTTTTTAGTGTGTGAAATTGCAAATGTATAAAAATGCTTTCTAACTCTACACTGCTTAACAGGTTAGCAACGGCAAAATTATTCAGAATAAAACAGAGTGAATCAGACATATTCCAGCAAAGTTCTAAGGGGAAAAAATTAAACACAGGCATGTATACCTTTCATCCACTTATTTACAAATGATTCATGCTTAAGGCAAACTTGACAAAAAATGATGGTAAAAATCTCCCATTTAAGTATAGTACTAGGAACTTCATTCTTATAATACTTTTGTCTTGAGATTTTTCTAGTTTTGATTTCTGTTAGAGGGTTTGTCTTGAAATATATTAAAAATATCTGTTGGATTTCATTAGAATTATAATTAATAAAGTAGTAGAACTTTGAATATATAGATCGCGTTACCATGTATGGGCCTTCTAACTTGGTACCATGGTTAATTGATGATAATTATACCTAAATATTTACTATTCTTTCCAAGCTTCTCCACCAAACTCTGTGAAAAAGGCCAATTTGACGTGCAACAATGCCTATAGTTCCATATAAAGGTCTAATAAGATTCAACACGATCTAGATTCAGCCAGAATCCGCCACCTTGGGGGCTTACCTTCCTTAGGTAGGTTTGGGCATCATGACTAAGAGTCACCATAATCAATTTTTCAATCCCATGATGTTTACTGTCCTTTGAAAACACAGATGACGCAACCCCGGGGTACTCTAGCTATCATTCTCTATTTTTGTCCCTTCTATTTGTCACCCAATTTATACTTTTTCACATTTTTTCAAATGTCCAGATCTCATTTACACCTTGCCTGAATCTTGATCACTAAATTCTACCATAAAAATAAATTAACCAAAATCCACCTATCTCATATATATTATAAATCTGTCAATAGTTTAGCACTCCTAAGAGCACTTATTGAGCGCAACAACTTATAATCCAGCATTTTAAAATGTGTTATATTTACTGTTTGGAAATTATTTTTTTTTTATATAACATTGAATCTAAAGATTTACTTTTCTGAACATGAACTTTAGAATAATTAAAATCATGATTTAGACATGTTATACCAAAACATTGAATCTAATTCTATGTCAGTATTAAACATATAAAAGTAAAAAGACTTTCATTTAATATTTCACCTCAGTTAAAGAGGTTGTCAGTTATAGAATAAAGTTAATTACACCTTCTCATTTCTGCTTTTTCACTTTATTACAGAAATTTGGTAGAAAAAATAATATTTTCTATAAATTTGATATATATATATATATATATATATATATATATATATATATATATATACTTAAAAACAGTTAGCATTACTATATTACCTATTCTATAAAAAGTTTTCTCAGAAGATAGGCTTATATGGGGAAGGAATACGGTTCGAAGACAGAAATTAGCATATAACTCTCTTTCACATTTTTTTAAAACTTATATTTCTTTAGATGTCTTTTTTATTTTCATCTTTATTTGACCTTTCTGTATTTCTAACTTCAAATTTCTAAAAATTTTAAAATTTGTGTTTGCCATTTTTCTTCGGGTCACGAATTGTTTTTGCAAAATTCTACTTTTTTTAAGCGAAAATTTCTAATTCAGACCAAATAAATAACATGAAGGAAATGAAATAACTGCTTGTCCTTCTCCTTTCCAGATAAAGGAATTCAGAGACTTCTTGTACCTTTAGAAATGAAAAACTTGGTAATAAAACAAATTTTAACGATAGCAAAAACTAAACTAATGATGTGCCTTAAAAAAGTTTTAACGCAAAAGGTTTTCTGAAAATTCTCTTAGAAAAATTTCTTTTCAGTTTAAGAGCTAAACAATGTCTTTCTCACTCTCTGTTACATATGGAATTAGTTGATAAGTGAATGCTAGAACAATTCACCAAAAGCGGATAGATTACCAGTTATTGTTTTGTTAATAATAGGGTGAATAGCGCGCTCTTTGCATATCTACTTCTGAATTCAAAATGTGCCCCTTGTGAATTAGATTCAATTGAAACTGTATATAAGAGATTTATCTATTCTAAGAGAGCCAATTTTCTTTGGAATCCTTCAAAGCCATAAATTTCGGGTTCACTTGAGCTTTAAAAAAAGAATTTATTTTACATCTAATTTGTTTTTAAATAGACTTTTTACGTTTTATAGTATATGAAAATGTATGTAAAATACTTTAAGTTCAGTATTTCGAGCTTTGAAGTAGGATATTTAGAACGATATTTTTCCTGTTCTTCTAAAATGTTTTAAAAACCAACAGCATTTTAAAAATATTACAACAGAGTATTCTAAATCTAAGAAAATAAGTTCTTTATATCAAATATATACATATATTTATTTCCCCTCCCCATACACATATATGAGGGTTATATAAGTGTTTTAATTATTACAAAGAAATAACAGAGCTTTTCTGAATAAAATTTATTCTGCGCATTAATTGATCCTTATGTACGCAATGTTGCAAATCTTACAATTCTTAACGTTGATTTGTTTGGGTTATGGTATGACAGAATGGTAGTCACCTAACTCAAGATACGTCAGAAGGTAGAAGATTAGTAGTGGGGTGTTTCAAGAAACTAACACAAATTATTAACGTTAAAAACACTTAAATTAAATTAAATTTAATAAAGAAATATCAGCTGACTACATGATCGGCTAACTGAAACAGCGGTAACCGGCATCAGAAGCTGATGATCTGGAGTACATTGAAACTAATCTTTATATACTTGTTATAGAAGGATGAATTAACTTCTTTGCATTTTATTTTACACATTTGCTCGGTACACTTACGTGGGCGCAATGAATGCCGGCTCATATTCTCAATGGTCAGCGCGTAAGGGTCGTAAGGCGCCACAGGTTTCAGGAAGCAGTAGATTCAAGTAACCTGCGGTAAGGAATTCAATATTTTGAATTCTACAATCACTGCCTTTGAAAGTTCAAGAATTGTTGGATGAAACGTATAACTCTGGAAGAGGACTCTGTAGTAAAGTCTTAAGATTATTAAATAAAACTTAAATTTCTATCTCGATGACATTTAGTCGTATAATTAAAATTTTACCATACCACGGAATAATAATTAAAACTTTGAGATTCTGCAGAGAGAGATTACTTCAGTCTACTACTTTCAATACCAAACAAATTAACACTAATAGCTGTAATCTTCAACATTATGCCCATAAGGATCAATTAAATGCATAATAAATTTTTCCAGATATCTCGGTTATTTCTTAGTAATAATTTAAACTTTATGATACTACCTCGTAAACTAGTTAAAACTGAATTACTGGAGAAGCTTCAGGAATTCAGTTGTATATATTCCGACATTCCAGCTGTGTGTAAGACAGCACCTAATTCAAGTTTTGTAATGTTTCTTTTAAAATATTATGTTTTATTACTTATTCCTTTCAATAAAAGTATGTAAGGAAAAATATATATCACTATGGTGTACAAAAACCATATTACTTCACAAAACCAAAATCTTTGCTCACAATACGAGTAATGATTATTGTATACATAAGCAACACGCAAAAAATAATACAGATATTTTTATTTGTTTTTAAGCAGATTTACTGTTTAGAAAAAATAGCTTACACACCTTATATCAATACAAGTTAGACAAAACTATGGTTTCGTTTATAAATACTTAAAATATTTTTTGAATAGTGCCATAACCAGATAGCTGTAATTAGGCTTCATATCCCACTGACTAGTTTATTCAATAGACATAACTATGAGTAGTTTTTCTTACTCCACAGATGGCAAAAAATAAATAATAAAAAATTGCATGATAGTTCACTCTCATAAAATAACAAACGATCATACTAAAAGTGTTTTTTTTTCAATGTGTAAAAGTCAAGCAGTGATGTAAGGATAAAACAAGTCACCAACGGTTAGAGATTCTAGCCTTTTGGAAAAAGAGAAAAATGGGAATGGCGTTGAGAGAGCAACTAAAAGAAGCTACTTTAACAAAGGATAGAGGGAAAAGGAGAATATCATAAGAATAACTTTTGTTATTATTTATTTAAGGGAAAGTATTATATACGCTATTCAAAGTTTAAAACTCTTTCTTTTGAATTTGATGTAACATAAACAAAATTTAAAAAAGTGACTCCTTTTTGACTTAAATATTTCCCATACATTGTCCCCTATTTTCCAAAGATTTTAAAATTTTAAGAAAAGTATGTTTCAGGACTAATTAGTTATATATAAATCCCACATATAATGTAAAAAAGTGCATTATAGCTGAAATAAGTGCTTTTATAAAATATTTTCAAGTGCTGAAAACTATAGATTTAGTTAAAAAAATATTTCCAAAAAAAAAGAATGAAAAACAGTATTTCAGTAAATCTTTCTTGGTTGGTTTGTTGTCATACGATGTAACACATTAAATTATTGCTTCATTTCGTTTACTATCGTAATGTAAAAAAAAATATTAGATGTCACTCTTAAACATTTTAATGCAAATATGAGCATTATTTGAAATTGCAACTTAAACAAAAATTTAATCTAGATAAATAATAAGCAATTTTTGCTGAAATAAAATATGTTTTTTTCGCATGAATATAATTTCTTATAACTCTATGGGAAACAATAGAATTGATTGATTGTTTATTAACATCGCACTTAGGACTGTTGACGACTATCCACGTAATTTTGAACCTCGGTTAAGTGATGAGTACGACACTTAAGCTGGTACCTCCCTCTCCAACTTCCACAACACACTAACAGAAAGACTTGGAACTTTGACATATTTAACGCGCCTCAGCCCCGCTACACGGTGGGTCTTTATTGTCATCAGGGCTGGAGCCAGAGTCTCGACGCGAATTCCGGACCATGACCAGTAGTCTACCATGGCTATTTTTGAGCTATGGAACAATTTACGGAAGAAAAACAGTTACTTTTCTCTATATTGAAATTTGTTACATAATAAAGTTTAAATACTTCATTAAATAATATTTCCACTTAAAATAGTAAAAGTGAGCTTTGAAACTTTATATACAACTATTATACATTCTTAGTAAAACAATAGTTGCTATTTAGTCATCTATGTTTCAGTGAGCTTGTAAAGATTTCTTTTATATTGAAAAAAATTCTGAGGAATTCTTTCAGTTTAGATTTTTATAAGACTTTGAAGGAAAAAATATTATAATTTGTGAATATTATAATTAAAAATATTATAACTTATTATATTATTATAATATTATAATAAATGACGAAAAAAATATTGTAATTTATTTTTAAACCGGTAAGGCTGAACAGCCTTCTTTCATTAAGATTGTATTATTTTAAATACAGGAACGTGAGAAATAAACTCTCTATTGTAAACTTTTTAGCACGTTATATGTAATTATTTACTACAGTTCTTATAAATTTAATTTTGAGACGCTCTTTTCTGACATGGAAGGAGTGTTTCTGACATTGTTGGTTAAAACAGGATTAGCGGAGGTTCTGTGCGTGTGATTAAGGAGCGGCAAGACTTAATTATAATTTTAGAATCATTACCAAAAAAAAAAAATTTAAAAAAAGCATTCATATTTTTTTTTTAAAAAAAAAATAAATTTTTCATATCTAATATTCGATTTAGCATTTTTTGTTCATTTGCTAAGGAAATGGATTTTATGCACTCTACAGAAACATGTAGTTCATTTTGAAAGAATACCAATTACTCCCACGCTCTTAAAATTCCATTAGGATGATATCAACACAAATGAAAATAACACCGGTAAAACGAGTTTTTTAAACATGGGTTTTATTTTAAACTTCACACTTTGAGTAACAATAATTTTTTTATACCTTAAAATCTTACAAGGGGAGAGTTTAATTTGCTGGTTTCAATATTCAATTGTTTCACTTTGTAAACAATTGGAATTATGAATAAGCTTTAATTCTTTAAATAATTATTTTTAATCAATTAATTTCGATTAATTATTATTAAATTAGAGTATTGTCATCGAAAACTGTCGCGTATAGAACATTTTGGCTCAAATGAGCGCTTTAAAATATGAAAAAAAAAATATTTAAAAGTTTTGACTCAGACATAGTAACGATGTGAGTACAAGAAAACCCATTAAAATAGTATGAATATAGTCATATCACATATTAATTGGTAATACACATCTTAAGCAAATGGGTTGATTTTTTTCCTACCTTATGCTAAAAAAGTAAAATCTAAAGTGTTACACTTTTAAGGATTTTTCAGTTAATTCTTATTCAAAAAACAATTTGAAGTTAGACTTTTATTTAGCAAATATTTTTGTAAAAGGTTTGTAACGTAATACTGTTATCAGCCTCGTCTGTCATTTTAAATTTACTCGAATCCCCAATCCAAATTTCAACTTAAGTTAAAGCACAGACGAAGTAATTAATATAGTTAAGGTTATGTTACAAAATAGAGTTTATTAATCCTTTAATAAGAGGGATGTTCTCCAACAGTGTCACGTCTCCATCCGCGAGTACCAACAACTTAATACGATGCAAGTGCATCCACCAAATATTCTACCAATCAGACAACGTTGATTATTAGTCTCAAGGAATCACGAAGACGATCAAGAAAACTCCAGCGCACTTTACACAAGCTCTCTTCCTATTACAGTAAACTTATCCCTCAGTTCAATTATCTGTTTCTTTTATACGACTTATCATATCTATTCACTCCATTTAAGTTTTCTTAATTTGCATAATCACGCTTCATTTGATTGGAAAGAAATTGTAAGGTTTATTATAAAGTCAGAAACAAAAACCTGATGTCAGTTTCAGGAATAATTTCGTGAATAGCCCATGTTACAGGTTTCTGAACTTCTGATGAAATTTCTTTCATATTATTTGCATTAAATTTAGTTATTGTCTATTTTAAACAAAGAAAATAAAAGGAATTGAGGATTTTTTTAATTACTTTTTACGGGTTAAAATATTCTACATTTACGAGATTTACTATTTATACTCATTATTAATTTTACAATATTTTTATAATATATTAATTGATTCTTATTAAAAATTATCTTATTTATTTCATCCGAGTATACGTGAAACAATTCGAATTTTTGTTTTGAGAAAGAAAAATAATAGTTATAAAGTGGACTGATAGTGGGCCCCGTACTAGTTATAAGAGGCTAAAAACGATTGCTGTGAAAGATATGCGGATTTTAAGATACTGATTGAAAGACGTGACATGCGGATCGCGCATCATACGTGCGATAAAAAGGCGGAGAACATGTAGTTTGTTATTGTGCGACTGAGAAGGTCGTCATGACTTTACCATTGGAGAAATGGCGGCTGCTTGTGAAGCTATTTTACAAGAATGGTGATTTCATGGCAACTGAATTGAAAATATTTCGGATATTAAAGGGTTTAAAAAGCAGAAATTATAAAATGATTGCATTCGGTCTGAAGAAAATGATTGATAAATTGGAAGGGATGGGTTCATTTGAAGTGAAATGTGTCAGAGGAAGGAAACCAATTGCTTTTACGTTAGTGGAGAATGTGGCTACAGCATTCGAGGAAGAGTAAAGCAATGCTTTGTGGATCATCAAACCTTAGACATGCCTGTTAATACGGATTGTCAAATTTTACGAAACATCCTGCAGTGCTATTCATTCAAAATTACGCATGTTCAGGAGAATGTTGCTGCTGACCTGGCGAAATGAGAAGCGTTGCTCTAAAATTCTTTGCTGGAATGAAAATGGCCATGGAATATTTTGTAAACATGCGAAACCCATTTCCATCTCCAAGGTTCTATCAATACGTAAAATTGCAGAATATGGACAAGAGAGAATCCATTGCAAATACAACCTTTGCCTCTACATTTTCAAAATATCACTATATGGTGCGGGTTTACGGCAGCATTTATTATTGGTGCTTTCTTTTTCGAGGAGATTGGTCTTTTGGATCCTGTCACCTATATTGTGTACGAGACACGTTATGAATCTCTCTTGCGCAACCAGCTCATTTCAGCTCTACGGAAGTGTGTATAGCACAATTGTTATGCAAGATGGCCCTCCTACGCACACTTCAAATCTGGTAAAGATTCTGACCAGCATGCATTTTAGAAATGACAGATTTATTTGGCGCCATTTTCCTACAGCCTGGTCACAATGGTCACCTGACATAAACTTTTGTGATTTTTGTGGGGTTACAAAAAACATGTGTTATGAGCTCCGATTGCGAATTTAACTGAAAACAGGATTACGCAACAAATTTTAACATCACAACTGATACACTACAATCTCTCTCTCTCAAACTCTAACACTCTCTCTCTCAACTCTTTAATTTTTTCAAATTGTGGCTGAGAATGGAGGTCAGCAAAATGAGCATTGCTTAAGAAAATCGTAGCAACTTATTCATGACTTCCTTTTCGTAATGGTTTCATCACTTTCTGTTTTTTCTGTGGTTATTGGCTTAGAAACAATTAAATGCCTATTTTTCCTATCCATTTTAGCACCACCTTGTCGTGGTGAATAGGCTTTAAACAAAAAGTGCCACAACACGTCTCGTCTTTTAAACAGATTCTTATGACTGATACTGCGACCTCTATCAGTCAACTTAACTATTCTTTTTTTTTCTCTTTTTTACAGCCTTTTTAAAATGCAACTTTAATTATAATCACCCTGTATGTTACAAACAAAGGAAAAACAAAGATTAGAATATTTTTTTTTTCATCCCTTCAATTATTTTTTGTAAAGTGACTTTCACAAGTGAAACGAAAAAAAGAAAATAATATTTCTCCTTTATCTGGTAATAATGCACATATTTAATAAATGACTTGCGAAATGACTCATTTAAGCCAATGGAATCAGTTAAAAGTAAAGTTTTTTTTTTTTTTATCAAAAACAACGTAATCTTTCAAGTTTTACTTTTAAAATAACACGTATTTCTTAAGTATATACATAATTAAAAGATTTACATTAACGAAGTTACTCGCTTGTAAATACTAAGACTGAGTCATTTTGAAATCAATTTAGCAAATTAAACTGGTGAGCATTAAAAAAACAAATTATTAAGTGAGATAATAGCTTGGTAAAAGTTACTAAATGCTTTTAAAATCCCTTTTGTCCAGATGCTGATAAATATTTTCCCTCTTCCCTCATTATTTATACCTAAGAAGATTTTAGTGGAAATTTTAATGCGAAACTATTTATTTACTATAAAAAATTATTAATACTTCTAAGGGGAAAATAGCAATTTTAAATTTAGTTATACAAGTTTCAGACACAAAAGTATTTACGAATCAAATAAAAA
This sequence comes from Nephila pilipes, assembly GCA_019974015.1. Lineage (NCBI taxonomy): Eukaryota > Metazoa > Arthropoda > Arachnida > Araneae > Nephilidae > Nephila > Nephila pilipes. The sequence goes on along the minus strand of BMAW01011299.1, from coordinate 149,432 downwards.
AAAGTTTCCCTTTAGTTTTCAGTTAGATTGCGAAAGTAATTTCTTATAGTAAAAATCATATAATTTGAAAAGCGGGTGATCTGTTACCAAACTTTTAGAAAGATATTTATTTTGATTATTATGGAGGAAGTAGTATCTGCAGGAACTATGAAATTCGTGCCATGGATAATGAAATCTTGAAAAAAAAAACGAATTTATATCGTCGAATAATGTAACTATACTTTTTTTCAAATACCTGGTTTTCTGTTCAATGGTTTTTCATATTATTTTAAGACAGACAAATTCAAATGACTAAATAAAATGAATGTTTCAGGTTTTATATCCAGTTAGAATTCCTTATATTTTGACTGAGATACTACATTATTTGACGGCAAGAAACTATCAGACGTAAGATATTATATTTATGGCTAAAGTAAAAACATTCTTTCTTTGTGGATTTAGAATGCATTCTATCATCATTTAAATGTCTGATAAGGTAAGGGAAAACCACAAATTCCATTTTTAGGCGTAATCTTATCTCAAGTGATTCTCTTTCTGAAATCGAGTTGTGTTTAACATTATAGTAAGCTTGTTATCCACTATGTAAAGCTCTTCATCTATTTAGCATTGAATATCAGATGTAATAATCTCTAGTCACATATGGCCATCAATACAAATTATATTCCATATATTCCCAAGAAATGATGCAGCTCCTAAAGACAAATGTGATAAACCAAAATTTTATCAATAGAGTCTACACATCGTCGCATATTTATTTTAAAACTTATATTCTTAGACTGCAACTTATTTTTACCTTACATAACTTTTAACTGTTTTCTATACAAGATTTTTATGTAATTTCTCAATTTTGAGTTTTTCAAAAAGCGAAAACCTGTGAATAATAAAAATGTGAAATAAGAACGAAATATTATCATTAAATAGGAATTTTAGAAACTCATAAACATTTTTTTTTAAATTTTGAAACAAAGCAGTATAGATTAAAAATCTTCTCTCTCTCTCTCTCTCTTTCCAATATTTAAACATTCTAATTACCGTTAAAAGTACACTTTTCTCTTACGCCTTGTAAGGGACGATTAAAAAAGGAGCAAATGACAACGAGCATTGTTCTTAAGTCTTCCTTATTATTGAAGTATTTCGGGGGGAAAAAAACTAAAATTGCTCAGAAGTAAAAAAAATCCATTCAATAAGCTAATTTTATAATTTATATTGCAATAACCATTTTTATAGGAAAGAAATGCTACGGAAGAAAATAGTAACATATGTATGTGGCACTGCTGACAGAAGAAACTTTTTTAAAGTACTTAAAAAGAGATTTATTATAAAAGTTAGTACGATCGTTTTCCTTCTTGTTGTAGTTGAATATAAGCTTTCGAGACCAATTAGTCATTCAATTTCATTATTTCTCCGCTTTCTATCCTATCATCTGCTGAAATACAATTCCCAAATTGATTATTAATTATATCTTTAATTACTTATAATATCTACTTTTTTCATTTTTCTTCATTTGATCCAAATATTATATAAAAAAAGACAGCGCATTACAAATTATTTAGTACCATTTGTAAATTGTGCTAATCTGTCTTGCAGTTCAGAAAATAATTTGATTTCACTTTAAGATTAATCATCTTGAATAGGAGATGTATACAAACTCAGGAGAGAAATTTTAATAAAACTCTTAAGAAAAGCTGAAAAAAATTATACTTAATTTAATGCATTTTTATGACTATGTTACCTTTCCCATTAAAAGAAAATAGGATTGGAAAGAAAGTAATAACACAAGACTTGAACTCTATTTTTCAGGATAGGTCGAAAGGAAATTTTTACTCTATTAAAGCGATTAAGATTTCTAAATGCGAATTTATTATTTCATTTAAAATCCATGTAAGATTAAAATTTAAATAACGACTCAAAAATTCTTAATTCATTATCAATTACTTATTTTAAATTATTATCAATTATTTATGTGAGTAGTAAGACGGAATATTCTTTAAGCTTCAAGATGGATGTCAGATACTCAAAATGAAAAAATATAACACGTCATCACCATATAAATTGAAAAAAGATTTAAATCATTGTTTGATTGGAAATAAAGTGTAAAAGGATGCAAATTATTGCTTTGTAATAATTCAGTAATTCTAATACAGTAGAATTTTTTGATCTTGATTTGCAAATTGTTGACAATAGACTAATTAGTAATATTTATGATAAAACAGAAAGATTCGAATTCCGTGTAATCAAAATTCCTTTTGGGAACAGTAATCTACACAGATATATTTATAGGAATATTTTATTAAACTTTTTATTACGTAATAACAAATTAACCACACATAAAACAGACAAGCTTAATAACATTAAAAAATTCTTCAGCAACTGTTTAGATCATGGTTATCCAATAAATTTCTTAAGTACTTATATACATCACAAATATATTAAACATCTTTGCGAATCATGGTCCATTTTCAAATCCACCACACAACAATAGATCCACAAAGTCGGCTTGTTAGTGGTCTAGCCGTGAAGAATTTATTTATTTATTTACTTTTATGCAGCTTACATTTTTACTCACTCTCTGAACCATTAAACTCCTTCACCATACAACTTATTACCAACCAATAATTTGCATCCTTTTACAATTTATTTCCAATCAAACAATGTTTTAAATCTTTTTTCAATTTATATGGTGATGACGTGTTATATTTTTTCATTTTGAGTATCTGACATCCATCTTGAAGCTTAAAGAATATTCCGTCTTACTACTCACATATTTGAATCTTCATTTCTTTGAATTTTTGTAAGTAATTTTAATATTTTGATTTGTTGATAATTTTTAGAATTATAGATTTTATTTTTGTAGATTTTATCGCTGAACTTTTTGCATCTTTTAATCATTGAACTCTTTCGTAATTTGGATTTCCCAATACAGCCTACCAAGTCGCAAAGGGGGAAGGTTGGTACCATTAAACTAGTTTAACCCCGCTTATTCGGTCCTCAGCCCGAAATTGCTTTTTGACTTGCTGGGTTCCATATTTTCATTTATTTTTAATTCTTTCATTTTTACATTTCTTTCTGGAATTTTGTTTTTTTAAATATTTTAAATTATTCTTTCATAAATTTTCAGTATATATATATATATATATATATATATATATATATATATATTACATAATACTAAATATTACATTATAATTAATATGTAATGAAATATTAAGTATAATGTAATTTAAGAGTATCATTAGATGTTACATGTTTTTCAATCTCAATTTAGAAAGTGGTATCATTTGTTTGGTAACAGATTTTAACTTACTCTGCTTGAAAGTATTTAATTAGAAAAATCAATGATTGTTAGTCAAAACTTTTGGGTAGCAATGTAAATATATCTCTTTTAATTTAGTTTCAGTGATCTCAAACACCAAAATTTGTCTAGATAACAGATTTTAAGTCGAAAGACTTTCTAAAGGTCTTGTACTTGTACTCACTTTATAATATAAATTTTAGGTGTCAGAAAAGTTTAAATAATATCGAAATACATACTGATTTTTATTTCGTACATTGAAATAAATGTCGAGAGATACAGAATTTCATATATTATTAAATTTCGAAAAGGGACACTCTGGAAAATACCATTTGCTAAGTAATGCAAAGCTTCCAGATTCAAGTAATAGAGATTATTATGGAAAATACTATGTGTCAAAGAGAGAGCTGAAATTTAATATATTTTCCGTAAAATAGTTCTTCTAATTCTTCAAGCATATATAATAAAACTACTTTTTATAAAATTATTATTATTTCGTACAACTTTTAATGTATGTCTTAATTCATTCAAATATCCATAAGAATTCAAATACAGTTAATAAATTCTAACAGTTTGATACAAACAGTGGAGAGTAAGATTAGACTGAGCAGAAAAACTATTTATACGTAACTATTTATTAAGTCATATTTATCAAATAATTTCTTAAAAACTATTCTCTATAACTATATGAGATGGCTTAAATTCTAAGCCATCGATGCGCCTTGGAAAAACAGTTGTCACACGAGGGCGGGATACACAGATATTTATATATTTGAATCCGAATGAAGAATAAATGAATTTGGTTCTTTCCTTGAAATTAAAGTTTAAAAATATATCTTTATCTTTTCAAGCAATGTTTTTGCGTGATTCTGAATGAATAATTTTAGTGAGAGAGATGTGTTTCGTGCCAGAAATAAACCCTTTCCTAATAATCCTCCAAGATAAACTGAAAACAAAATCATTTTTAGTCAATCGTCGTAAAGTGTTCCGGGACATTTTGCTTATTTATTTTTGAAAGATGATGCGCTGAGTTTTCTCCGGGATGGCAATCTGGTATAACAAAAAGAAAAAACTAGCATGTACAGTTCCTAACCAACAGCTACTACATAAGGCATCCAGTTGCTAGCTGAGCGAGGTGTCTGCTACAAACTTGTCACTTTTATTGATTTCCTCTAAAAACATTTCGAACCATCGGTCTTATGATGTGACACATAGCAATAATAATAGTGTAAGCTTCCACATTTATTATTTCCGACACCTTGTGTGTAGAGTAAAAAATGTTTCATCTATTTCCTCAAAATAGTATTTTAATCTTCTTTTTCTGGATACTTCGTATATATAATTTATGATAAAAAAGAAATTTGTAATGTGTTTACAAAATCATTATTTTAGGTTGTATCACTGATACAAAAGCTTTGGTAAATCAGCTCATTATATTTTAGAATTAAGTTATGAAGTTTCATAAATTTTTACATTAATGTACGTTAATACGAAATGTATAGTATGATTATATGAACTTATAATAATAGTGATTAATTAAAGAAAGGCTGTTAAGGAAAAAAACTTTACTCTTATGCGGAAAAGCAGTTTATAGTATTACGTGTTGTATTGAATTGATGTACCTGATTATGCTATTAGTTTTATGAAATTAATCAAGGTAATTAAATTAGCAAATTTAATTGACGCAAGTTAATTTAATTATTTTAATTAAAAGAAGTTCCATGAATATTACCATTGAAACATCCTACCTAGTTTTAAATTCAAATTTAGAACTGTCTCCTGTTCAATTAAATATTTCATTAGTTGAATTATTCAAAAGGATTTTTTCCCCAAGACAGTAATGTTGAAATCCTGCAACTTTTTTGACTGTATTTTTTTTTCATTTTACTTCTAGCCAAGAAGCATATGTAAATACCTTTTTTTACTGCTCCTTATAAGAAAAATAAATTGTCGTTTTTATTTTTTATTTCTACAAGTTTTTTAAATTTCAGGTCAATTTCGATTACTTTTATATGCTTCAACATTTAGGAATAAATTATTTGAAAAGTTCATAAACATCAAAGAAATAGTTATGTATTTTAATAAAAATTTCATAAGAAATATTAGAAATAGACGTGTTTATTAATTTCAAATACTGATAACAAAAAATGCTTTGAAGAAGACATGTTGATTATCCTTAGTTTCATATCTCTTTAGTATGTTTGCTCCCAGAACTGTCAAATCTTATGATAATTATGCAAATAAACAAGGAAAGTATATTTTTCAACGAAAGAAGTTACAGTAAGGAAGTCTAAAACAATGTGTAAAAGAATACCTTGAGACGTATAAAATGTATCACATATTCTTGTGATTCTCTAAAATATCGGAATCAGCTGCTGTTTTACCCACTTATCTGTTTCTTTCCGCTTAGACGCTTTTTATTTACCACACTTGGGAATAATTTAAAATAAAATTCGATGTATATTCATAACACAACAGACTCAAATAAATTGCGTTACCTGTAAAGCTAAACTTACTTGAAAATAAGAAACATATTTAATATTTTCAGTTACTTTATAAAAATAAGACTACATAAAGAGCGTATTTACATTCTCACTCTCTCTTCTAAACTTACTTCAGTTTCTTTTTAATTCAGTTTTTTTCTTGTATAACTCTTAATTCGGAAATTTATACTTTATGCGATAAATTGAAACATATTAATGTTTTTTTTTAAAGTGATAGCCTTTAAAAAAACAAAAGCTTAAAATACTTGAGTATTCTTTTATCCTTTTTGTCTAAATTTCTTTTAAAACTACTATAAAATAAAAATTATCAAATAATACTCTTAAAATAGTTTTTATAAAGGCTTTTTATACGTAATTAAATGATTTTTACAGAGTTGAATTTATTACATATAGAAATTAGCTAAGTTTGGTTTGAAGCAACTTCTCAAGAAAGCGACATTCATTTAATTCTGAACTAACTTAGGTCTCGTCCTATATTTATTCCTTACTCTTCTAACTGTTATATTACACCATATAAGGAGGCATCGGTGGCTGAGTGGTCATTATTGTGAACTCGCGAGTTGCACTTTTTCCGTCGAATCGTGTATTCGAGTCCCGATTTCACTAAAGACGCTCCGTGGGGCGAGGCTGATGCATGTTAAATCCGTCGAGCATCCAAATCCTCATTTTGGAGATTTGTGGATGCTTGGAGAGTGGGTTTCCAACTTAGGTGTCATCTTCTTCACTTGGCCGAGTTTCGAAATTATAAAGTCTGCAGCCAATACTTCTCGTGTAAGTATGACAATAATAAAACAACCAATCATCCAACAACAGAAGAAATTTGTGTCCTGGTTCCATCTATAAGTGCAGAATCATCTATCATTCCACACAATGAGATTTTAAAGGAATCAATACTTGAATCCCCACAGCTATACTTGAACATCATCATTCCAGAATATCGAAAATTATTACACGATTGCTGCGACCCTTAAGAAATTAACAACTGTAAGCCACTGAAATCTTATATAATGCAGTCATTTTCAACAACGCCAAAACCTACTGTATACATATTAACGTCTTTTAAAAACAGTTTATAAATCAATAGTAATAATGATTTAAACGTTTAAGACTTCTTTTTAACTAAATTATGCAAGGTGTGGCTCTTAAGTAACGAGAATGACGCTGTAAAATATTTCATTTTGATTTCAGATATATTAACATCTTATCACATTCAATATATACCTCTCCTCTATCCCCACAACGCTCCTTGCGAACCTTACATTGTTTGAAACAGTGCTGGAAGTCTTCTTCTGTCACCTGCTTCAAGACACATGCCGGTTTCTTGTTCCAGCATCAATGGACTCAAATCTTGTTCCCTTTTTATGTAGATTTCCTCTTAGAAACAGATAGAAGTCGCATGGCGCAAGATCCGATAAATCAGGCGGATGGTGTTACACTAGGATTTTATAACTTCATGACAGACAATGCGAAATCAGCTGGGACAATATCTTGGTGGAAAAATTTGCCACACGGATTCTTTGTCAATACCTTCAGTCTCAGCAATCTCGCGAACACTTAACCAACGGTCATATCAAACCAGATTACTGATTTTTTTTGTTATTGTCATCCGTATCTGACGTGGGAGGGTGACTCGGCGTGAATCATCTTTAATGTTTTTTCAGCCATCTTGTAAACGCTTAAATCATCCTAAACATACGATAATCACGTGCATACGATAAACATTCATTACCATACATTTCTTTCCAATAAGTTATAAATTTCAGTAGCGACTTTTTCGAAGTTTCATATGGACTTCCATTACAATTCGTTGCTCACTTATCATTTTTCTTGCGAAACAAAAAATAACTGTACTGCGAACAAAGGCTAAGGGTATACGGTTTTGTTTACGGAAGTGAGAGGCATTGCATTCGAAACAGAAGGCTTCACGCTAAACAGCTGTCTATCGCTAGAGTTTGGTGAACACATAATTTTTCTATAGAAGCGTCATTCTCTTTACTTAATAACAAAACCTCGAATAAATTAAATAAAATTTGAAAAACAAAAACTTATGTTAAAATATCAGATAATGAGATGTTTGACTTTCAATGTTTTATTCCATATATTAGATTTTAATATTTTTATTATTGAACATGGTAATATAATCATTTGTCTCTCTATAGCTTGGTTTAATTTAATAACTATTTTTAGTACCTCTAACAAATAATTTGTTAATGAAATTAAAACTGCGTTAGCATATAACATGGGCAAAAAGGACAATGAAATAATAAAACAGCATTAAAAGAGAAGCAAAATCGATTTGATGCCTGTTGCTAACGTAAGCTTTATTATTTTTTATTAATCATTTATTTCTGTTGGAATATTAAAACAAAGCATACGATACATCCCTAAAACTTTTTGACAAAGAAACATTATATCTTCATGTATTGATTATAGTAATACGATTTTAACTTGTATGTTATTTAGTAATACGTTGCGTCCTAAAAAATTCCAACGAAACAAAAACGTACATTTGGCATTTCAAAATTTAACTATATATTCTTCTCTCTTAAATGAAAAATAACAATTTAAAATAAAAAAAAACTTTATTTAAAGCATTCAAAATTTACAAAAAAATCTTATTTTCCACTTGAAAGCAATTGGCAGATAAAGTACTATACAGTTCATTTCACTTTAATTGAATAACATATATTATTTCCTGACACTTATTGCAGATTTAACTATGTATTACGTATTATATATCATTCATTTTTTGTATCAATACAAATCCATGCAATAAACACTAATTCATTGAATTATATTTCAGTCTACTTATTTTTATACGAAAATATTTAACTGCAAATCTTGCATAAAAATTATAAAACTCTTAAACAATAAAGAATTTTAAATGCATGTACGGTCAGATATCAAATGTAAGTTGAATCTTCTTTATAACCGAATGAATGATTAAACTCTATTTTCTGATTAATTGCTACAGTTTTAATAATTGAATATCCAAAAAATAAATAAAACCCATTTATTAGCGCTTAAAAGCAGTTAAAAGGTAATCAGACATGAGAATGGGTAGCTAGAAGTATTATTCTCCAATGGGAAATGATAAAAATACCTAAAAATCGATAATATTCGAAGAAATAATAATTTTTCAAACTAATTTCTTACAACTAAATTTTAAAAAAAATTAATATTTCAATACTTATCGTAATTTGTTTAAGTCAATAGTCATTTTCTATGTAAAATTCCTTTGTTTTTATATGATAATAACTCGAATGGCGTAATATGCAGTAAAATTATTTTTTCTGTACACATTATCAAAGTTTACTTCTTCATTTTTCATTAAGTACTTATCTATAATTAGCAATGGAAATTAATTAAATGAAGTTTCTTTAAAGTTCACTGTTCACTAAACTTTAAATTCTTTTTTTTTTATAAAATAATTTCATATCTCCGCTGGATGTAATATTAATAACATCTTGACAAAATAAAAATGATAAGAAACAAAAGTTTGAAAAGGAATTTTTTTTATTCTTAAAATACATTCATCAGATCAAAAGGAATATTAATATATGTTCCTTTCCCCCTTCTGAATAAACGATTGTACTCAGCAATTCAAGGTAAAACCAATCAGTTCATTGATTACTATAATCATAGGTTTTGTTCTTTCATTTATCAGTTCATTCTCACACTGTTAATGATTACAAGGATATATTAATTACATTCATAGTATTTAATAAATTATACAAAATCACAAAAGCTTTGCATTGGAAGGTATTTTTTTCAATCCCTTAGTATGTAAAGATATGTAAATTATTAAAGATCTCCACAACACATTTGTTTGAGATGCTTCCTTTACTTAATTGAATTCACTGTCATTTATTTCCCAGAGTTTTTTTTTAATAAATAATAATATCTAACATAGCATAAATGTAGAAACTCTTATAAAAGCCCAATGAGTGAAAAATATGTAAAAACAGAGCTTTTTCTTTAAAAATCATAATTTTAGTAAATTTAATAAGACCGAATAAACCTTGAATTAATTTGATTCGATTCATAAAATAGGTTTAAAAATAATTTAAAATGATAAATTTTCATAACTTGTTACGCATCAATAAAAGTAAATTATATATTTCAGTCAATTTTATATTCAATTTTTAATCAATAATGATCTCTCTTGATCATATCATATCATAACTACGGTAAAATTAAATCCATAGTATTATGTATTTGGACTTTAATTAATTTTTTTCATACCTAATTTAGTTTAATTTTATCACATTAGAAGCATTCGCATTTAGAGCTTTTATATTTTCATTAGCAATTTTTCATTACTTCCACAAAAAGCATTTGCAAGTACTATATTGAGCTACTACACTTTGCATTTTATAAGCACTTATTTTAATGATAATGCAATCTTTTTAGTACTTACACGCACAAAAAAAATTCTTTTTTTTTTTTATTTATGAAACGTTATTTTATATAAAATGTAATTAATACTTAAGTGGAAATCATTGATACTTTCTTTTATGTGACGTTTAGCGTATTTATTATAATTGGGTTCCATTTCGAAGAAGAGCCCATACCGATGATTTAATTGAGGATGTTTGGAGAGGGAGGGGAGTTCATTAGTATTTCACATTAGTTATGAAGTCTATTTGAGGATATGCAACTATCGGTACAAACACGCATATATAGATTTGGACGTGAAAGATTAAAATGAGATTAACTAGAGCTTCAGAGGAAAGATATATTAATTTAAAAATCGAATAAAATTTCGACAGCTATATTAAAAATCCTCCTAATTAATAATATTAAATGTGATTTGAAAAATCTCAGTTTGAGAGACAGATCTGAAAGAGCCATTGGGCCTAAAATTCACTGAGTTAATTTTCTTTACTTTGGAACTATTTGAATAAGCTAACACTAGATGATAATTTTCGTTTCAGTATAATTCAGCTTACAGTTTTAGTTTTTAATATTGTTTGAAGCGGTAAAAATTCCCTACTAAAAATTCGATGGTATTTTTAAAGCAGATTAACCATTGAGCTGCTGATGCGACCGACTAGTAAAGCCACAACTGGAGTTCTGTAACTGTGACTGACAAATGGACGAAATGGAACGGAAAAGATATCAGTTCACTTGGCGACTAAGCCTCTGGCGGTTTGAAGGTGGAGTTGCTGTAATTGGAATTTTCATAGTTTGCTTCTATATTTGTAAAATGGCCGCGGTAGCCTAGTGGCCATGGTTTCGGATTCGTGGCCGGCGGTTTGGGCCTTGGCCGCCAAAGACCCGCCATATAGCCGGGGCTGATGCACGTTAAATCTGTCGGGGTCCAAAGTCCTCCTGTAGGCCTGGTGTGGAAATTAAGAGAGGAAGATTCCACCTCAGTTGCCGTCCTCGTCACTTCACCGAGGTTCAAAATTACGAGGTCCATCGCTAATAGCCCTTGTGTTGCTTCTAGTGCGATGTTAATAAAAAACTAAACTAAACAGTATTTGAAAACTGATTTTGATACATATTTAGTTTCCACGTTCTCTTTTAATTATTTTACCTGTTTTATTTAACTTTTGAATGTTTTAAAGTAAATTATGTTATTCTAGATCACTAGTCATCTCTGTTTCCAGAACTTACCGTCAGTTGGATGAACACAATTTTAATTACCTCTTTCCACCAAAAAGATTTTTGTATATTAAATAAATCTATCTTCTTAGAGAAAGAAAGTTCTGATAAAACTTAATTTCGTATCCTATATCCATATATCTTACTTTCTGTTATTTTTCTCATTTAGATTTATGGATATCTAGTAGAAGCAATATTCGCGGGCAAACTACAACTTTTGTTTCTGCTTTAATACATCAGTTATCAATCAATGACTCAAAAAAAAAACCCTCAATTTTCTTAATCTTGTGACATTTACGAAGAAACGTTTTATTTGTTTCAAATAATTTTTTTTCAGACTAAAATAATATGAATTTTTCAGCAGTACATCAAAATCTTCATTTTTAAGTTAATTTCAAGATACTTATTAGAAGAAAGCTCTAAAGAGCCCTCTATGATCATTTCATTTCACAAATGATAAAAATTACTACGCATATTTTATAACATAATTATATTGAAAATTAATGTATAATAATAAGTTTAATCTGGAATCAATGTTAACGGTAAAACAAAATAATCACGATTATTACATTCAGTTAATCGATTTTTTTAAATCAAACTACTAGTAGTTAAATTAATCACGTTTTAAAAATTCTGAAATCTTTAATTGTTCTTCGATCTTCACGAAATGTTGAGCATCAATGATGTTTTATTGATTTAACAATATTTTAAAGAATAAAATAAAATAACACTAATTATACTTAAAATAAAATAATAATTATTCTTATAAGATGTTTTGAAACAGTTTCTTGACTTTTTGAGTTATTGGAAATTTTTCAACACTTTTTTATACATATAAGAGCCGTCCAAATGAGAATGAGACTGTTCTTGATCTGACAAAGAATAAAATGGTAGCAGCGTGTAAAGAATGATTATTAAAGAGATGGTTCATAAACTGATTCTGACGTCCTAGGAGTCTACAAGATGTTTGATATCTTGAATGAAGAACATCCGGGGTTGTCTGAGGAATTATTCTTCAAAAGTGTTCAGAACCGCATTGTCACTTCCAAGGTAAGAAGTCAGGCTATATAGGGATATACAACTTAACATTCTGTTTTCAGTTCAGTGGCTTCGAAGTTGGTTTCATTAACTTTTGTGAAGAAGAGTGAGAACAATTCCCTCACTGACATACAGTGCTACTACTATCTCCAGAGTTGTGATTCACAGATTCTGATTCTTCACATTTTCCATTACAAAAATTGTTTTTTAGATGATGACCACTTGCGCTTTAACTTGGTCGAGGCCTATCCTTTGCACTGTTTTGTCCTTTAACGGATCCCCTTAAAAGTATGAATATGTGGTATTTTTGCTTTCTCCTTTTTGGAATTCTTATACTTATTTTTTCTTTAGTCGCATTTTAGTACTTAATTAAATTAATTTATTGATCCACTGATTGCTGATTAACGTCACGCTAAAAGTAACACAAGAATTAATGGCCACAAACCATGTAATTCTGATTCGCAGTCACTTGATCTTGTCTCCATTTTCCAAACTTCTACAACATGTCAAAGTGAAGAATTTTATCCTATACTAATTGAACTCTAGATAACTAAACATTCGTCGAACCGACTCCAGCCAATTCGGGATATTCTCTTTTTTCTCTCTCCACCTTACTCACAGCAACTCAATAACTAGTAAAATGAATTATCCGAAGGTGATAAGCACAGCTGTTTAAACTTGTTACTTTTCGAAATTTGTTGTAATCATCGAATGTTTAATGATTAAGAGCAGAAATTTGCTTTAATACCAACATAGGCTACTGTGAGTATTTTTGAGGGGGGTTTTTTTTCTGCCTTTTACTACTATCATTGAATATGAAACATGTATTCCAGAAAAGATCAAGAGAAAACTTGATTATTTTTTTTAATAAACCACAGTCAAGCTTTAAATAAGAAGATATTTGTGAAGAAGAAATTCATATTCTAACTGAGCTGAAAGGGAGAAACAGTCTACGAGTACGTTATTTTCTGATGAAAAACTGAACATTGCTTTCCAAAACAAAATCGAAGATTTATTATTGACTCTGATAACGACACCTGGCCATTGCCTGCACATCAACTACCATGCAATCAATCGCTTAATTCATTCCAGTAAAAATTTCATATATGTTTACAATAAACACAAATACACAAAAGGTCCATAAATCCACGCAATTCTCACACTCGTACAGCAGGAAGGAGCAATGAATACTTGGGATCAATTATGTTCAAAGATGAGTAAGATTTATAGATTATCACTTGCTTTCTTATGGTGTTCTGAATCTAGGCTTAACAAAAACATATGTCATTTGTATATTAAATAAAGTGCGAAAACAGTAGAACTGCGATGACTATCTTCAAACGAAGAAACTTTGCATTCACGTTTGCAGATAGCCTTTAAGTCCGTGGTTGAAAGAAAGTTACAATATAGTATAACTTTAGATGTTTCACCAAAATAAATGTTCAAGTTATTTTAAACATCGAAATTCTTACGGAGAAAAACCAACTATAAATACAGCAAACAAATGCCGAATTTGCATCTTCTGTCTATTCAAGAAACTCAGAATGACAAAGAACGTAGGCAACTTCTGAAACAAGGTTATTCGAAGAGAGTACACTTTTAACATCTACCTGGAGTATATTTTTATCATTATCTATTTTTAATTGTAATAGTCTAATACTTCTCTTAAATTACTTTCATTTTTTGCTAAAATAAATAAAGGAAATATAAAAATATATACTACTTTTTAATTCGTAAACTATATGTAGAATGATTAATTGCACAGTAACATTGATTTAAGTTTAGTTATATCTAAAATTAAAATTAGTCACACTTGTTATACAATAGTCTTTGAAACGAGACCCGAAGCCACAAACTTTCAGTAATGAATTCCTTATTTTTCAAACTAAGTTAATGGCCGCAGTAACCTAGAGTCCAGCGGTTTTTGTCGAGTCAAAGGTTTGAGCTTTGATGCCACTAAATACCCACCATGAAGCCGAGACTGATGTACGCTAAATCTATAGAGGCTTAAAGTCTTCAAATTGGCATGGTGTGGGAGTTAAGAGAGGGAGGGGCCAGCTCAGGTGTAATCCTCGTCACTTAACCGAGGCTCAAAATCACGAGCCCCGTCGCCAACAGCCCTCGCGTTGCTTCTAGAGCTGCATTAATAAAACCAATCGATCAATAAATCAAATCAAGTTATTGTAGTCCGGCACTACACATAATAATTTTATATAGTGTCAACATTATTAACTATTTCTTTAAAATAAAAACATTGGCGTTATTTAAAGTTTTTCTTTAAATTAAATATAAAACAATTCATTTTTATTACTCGTGCAAAAAATGGAAATCATTACCTTTTCTAAATGTAAATTAATGTAATAGATGTTTGATTAGGAAAAATCGATTTACCTCCCAAATAAATTCATGTGAAAAGCAGAAGACAAGAGAATGAAGGCTTAATACACCTGCCTAAATAAATAATTTACTATGGAAAATATAATTTACTTCTGAACGGCATTTTACGATCTGGTGTCTCCAGACTCGCAACAAGATGTGCACACACACATTCGTAAATTATACTTTACATTCACTCCATGCTCAGCAGAGCTTATTCATATCCGTTAAAAAATAAAATGAAACACATTTATAGTTCTCCTTTCCCCTTTTTCACCAATCTGTTTATTAACGTCATAAATCTCTGTTTGCATTTCATATTAAATTACTTGTTTTATTTCAGACAAAACTACTACTTTTGATTCAGTTAGAAAGTTTGATAAAAAGAGTCAAATTTATTTCATGACTTTCTGATATATGTTTGCTGTTTTTTAGATTAAGTTCAAAAAGTGAAAACTTTACATTGATTATGATAAAATTGTTCAGATACGGGTTTAAAAATCTCTCTGTCTCTATGTGTATGTATGTATGTATATATATATATATATATATATAACACATGGATCAATAAGTTCCGAGACTAACCCAGAGATGGCGCTCGTAGTAAACCTGTAACCAGGTCTTTCTAGAGTACGAACCTTTGCTTGAAACGTGTCAAAATTTTAAGTCGATCGGACCAGAAACAGCTGAGTTATTGAGGTTGGAGTAAAGTCGTTTTGTAGTTTGTTTAAAAAATGGAAAAAACCGAGTTTCGTGTTCTGATAAAACATTGTTTTTTAATGGGTAAAAACACCGTGCAAGCGAAACAATGGATTGAAAAATGTTACCCGGACTCTTGTCCATCAAAAGCAACGATTTGTCGGTGGTTTGCCGAGTTTAAACGTGGTCGTACCGACACAAATGACGCGGAACGCTCGGGTAGACCTGTGGAAGCCGTTACACCGGAAAATGTGAGTGAAGTGACAAAAATTATAATGAAAGATCGTAAAGTGAAGCTCCGTGAGATTGCTGAGATGTGGGTGCCGCGATTGCATTCGATGGAACAAAAACAGCAACGAGTCGATGATTCAGAAAGCTGTTTATCGCTATTTACTCGCAACAAAAAAGATTTCTTGCGTCGTTACGTGACCATGGACGAAACATGGATACATCACTACACTCCAGAGTCGAAGCGGCAGTCATCTGAGTGGCGGACAGCTGGCGAAAGCCATCCGAAGCGTCCGAAAACGCAGCAGTCAGCTGGCAAAGTCATGGCGTCAGTTTTTTCGGATACGCATGGCGTGATTTTCATTGACTACCTCGAAAAAGGTAAATCGATCAACAGTGATTATTATATTGACTTGCTGGTGCATTTGAAGGAGGAAATCGCAAAAAAACGACCGCACAGTCTCGGGACTCATTGATCCATGTGTTATAAATGTATATATGTATATGTGTGTGTGTGTGAGAGAGAGAGAGAGAAAGAGAGAGAGAGAGAGAGTAATGTATTAAATTTTAAGTAATAACTATATATACCTTCTAAAAATGTTTCCATTCTTTCATAGAACATTGATGGAAATTAAAATAATTGAAAGTAGGAATTTATTAATATACTACGAAAGAGAGGCAGTTATGTTGTGATACCGGTGGACGAGCGTCCACTCGCGTGCGTAACTAAAGGAGAAGATGCAGAATCTTTACCTATTTGGAATTTAAATGCAAGGATTTATTTAGACCAACTCATATTGTATCTATTGCGACGTTAATAAAACCAAACCAAACTGATTCATGTCGCATGGTATTAGATTTAGGAATCCTTAGGTATTTTGCACGATGACAAAAAGTCAATAAGGAAATGTTCCTAGGGGCCTAAAACCATAAGAGAAATTGCTTCATGTAATTTATAGTGTGGGATCTCATAAATTAGATGCATAAATGGACTTTTATCGGAAAATAAGAACTTTCGACTAGAAGCGTTAAAGTATGGAAAAAATCTTAGAAAATTAAATTAAATTTTAGGGAAATCCTTACACACACACACATATGTATATATATATATATATATATATATATATATATATGTGTGTGTGTGTGTGTGTGTGTGTGTGTGTGTGTGTGTGCGTGTGTGTGTATAATATACATAGGGAAATCATCACTTATATATGTGAAATGATATCACTTAAATTCAATTTAAGTTTCTAAAATTTCTCCATACTTTAACGCTTCTAGTGAGAAGTTCATCTTATTTTCTGATATAAATGTATTTGAGCTTTCAGTTTATGCGATCACGTGCAAAAAAATTACATGAATCAGATTTTCCCAGGGTTTCGAAACTGTAGGGATAATCCCTACAAGATTTTGTATTGGCAGATAAAATACCTAAAGATCCCTAAATCTAACACACCGCAATCAGAAGAAATCCTTGCACTTAAATTCCAAACATGGAAATTTTTGCCCTTTTCTTACTCAACAATGGAAGTGAGAGGACGTAAATTGTACTGCGACCCCCCGCGATCGCAATTAAGTTGCCTGTCTTTCGTAGTATATTAATTAACTCCTACTTTCAATCATTTTAAATTCCTTCATTGAGCCACGAACGATTGGAAACATGTTTAACATTTTCAATGCTTATTGTCTTAAAATTTATTACACACACACATATATATACTACATAACAAAAAAATTGGCGGATAGAAAACTTATGTACAGAATAGAAAATGATTAAAATTTCAGAAAAATTGAATCATTCATTTCGGAATTACATTGTTACAAAGTAACGAGCTCAATAAGGTGTTGACCCACCTCTAACTAGAATGCAAGCTGCCATACGACATGACATAAAGTGATAAAGCTCCCGGATGGTCTCCTGCGGTATTTCTTGACATATTTACTCCAAATCAACATTCCCTGGTGGATGCAGTCACCTTCCCATCTTATCCCAGTCATGCTCGATTGGAAAGAGATCTGGCTGGCAAAGGAAGAGTTTGTGAAGTTGTAAGACAGTTCATAACAACACATGCCATATGTGGTCTGACATTATCTTGCTGAAAAATAAAGCCAGGTTATTGCAAAAGGTACGGTAGCAAAACATGTTTCAGAGTTTCGTCGACGTACCGTTGTGCTGTAAATGTGCGTCTAATGACGACCAAAGGAGGGCTTGCTGTCAAGGGAAATGGCACCTTCGACAATAATGCCTGTTTGAGGGCCTGTGTTGCGTGCAATAGTGAAAGCAGGCTCGGGACACTGCCCTAGGCGTCTCCAGACACGTCTTCAAGGATCGTTAGGACATATTTGGAAGCGGGATTCACCGCTAAAAACTATACGTCCCCAGTCTCAGCATCATTTCAACCTGATCGAGCCAAACACCACTGTTATCTGACTCGACAGTGTGCCGGCGTGAGTAGCAGGTGGCGTAACGGTAGGTACGAGCGTAGACTTCGCTCTATCAGCCGTCTGTGAATGGTCATGATGGACACTCGTGTGAGGGTCGCACGTCTGATGGTTGATAACGATGAATCAGGTGCTGTGACAGCTCATCTGACAATCACTCTATCCTCCCTATCTGCTGTGGCCCTTGGTGGATCACTACCATCATGATGCTGAAATATGCCATTGTCCACCCATTCTTGTCAGCATCTCTTCTAATCGCCACGTAGTTTCGACCCATATGACAAGCGATTCTCCGATTTGCCCAATCTGCCTCTTTCAATCCAATGATACGACCTCTTTAAATCTCTGACAGTTACTCTTAATGAGCTCGATTTTTGCGAGAAAAGCATTTATTCAATCGTTGAAAGGTATCCTTAATTGCAATGCAGCAGAAAATTTGACCATCTGATTGAAATCGCTTGTTGTGTACACTTGTTGAGTGTGCAGTTCCGATGAGGTGTAGCTCCCGCTATTCATTCATTCGACACCATATTTTAATCATTTGCATGTTCGGTTCAAATGTCTTTGCATACGAAATTTCATTACAATTGGGCTACTCTTTCTTGGTGCGTCGTTTTTTTACTATAGAGTGTATATATATACTGTACATTCACTATAAATATATCTCTATATTCATGTTTTTATTATTTTTTATTTTCTTTTTAGTTTTCATTTGTATGAAAATAACTATAGATCCAAAATTTCGTTGAATATCTCTTAAATATCTTTTGAAATAAGGGGGGGGGGAGTATGTACGACTTTTTCAAATTCTTTTTAACTAGTTAGTTTTATGTTTATATTTAAACACGCAAGATGTTAATTTTGCTTTATAATGATCCTCTCAATTTTGCATCAATACAATAATCAAAAATAAGGCAAAGGGTTGATGGCATACAGAACGTAAAACGGATGTAATAGGTATACATAAAAAAAACTTTATGATGAAATTCAACCAGTTTTTCAAGGTTCATATTGATAGATACATGCTACATAATGTTTTTAAATGTAGTTTAAAAATAAGCTAAATGATGTTAACAAATACAAGCTTTAAGAACTAAGCACTGAATAATCTATTAAATTACAGTGCACACAATTCCAGACACGCAATTCTTTCTAATACAAGTGTGGCTCATAAATACTGTTTTTAAAAACAAATCGTGTTGCTATTGCAAGTTAGTGTTACAATCATGTAAGAAATCTATTAAACAGCACCAAAATAAATTAGACGTAATGTATAAGTTTGTTTTGATTTGGTAGCCATTTGCTGCCTAATCAGAAATTGATTGCTGTAGCGTCGAGTTGTCATCGGTTTGACACCTTGATTCATCATTATATACCGAAGACCCAGCAACAATAAAAACAATGGGTAATACCACATGAATCTTCTCCAATAGCGAAGATGGTCTCATCAATTAAAAAAGCTACAGTGACAGTTTTTCGAAATGCAAAGGGTATTATGTTCATGAAATTTTTAGAAAAAGAAGATGAAAATGATCAATGGACAATACTACCTTATTTTCTATTCCTTACATGGGTACTTTTAGTACCATCCTATCACATTTTAAAAGAGATGCCCAAAATATGAGTCAGGAACAAATCTTACTTTCAAACATTTTCCCTTTCAAAATATAACTTTATAATTTAATATTTCTTTTATATGTACATTTTAATCCGAAATTGTTAAATCTACCTAATAGACGTGGTGAAAAGCATAGAAGTTGAGAAGAAATTTCAGTCACAAACTGTAAAACTCGACTAAGTATCGAAAGACCTATAATTTATATCAAGGATAATTGAATGTAAAAATGAAACTCAGCTAGAAATGAAAAAAAATCTTGTAATTCTAATTGATAACAAGTAAAAAAAAAACTTTGATCACAGCTAAAGCAATTGGGAATAGAACTTTTAGACAGAAATGAAAGTGAGTAAACAGAAAACAAGGATGAAAAGAGATTTTTAAGTACTTCTTTTTTTCAAACCTTAACCAAGCAGATAGAAAGAAATCCAAGAAATAACTCTCGGTAAAAATAAATAAAATAAAAAAAGTATAAATAAATATGCACGCTTTGAAAGCGTAAATGAAATTAGTTTTAACTATTAGTGACAAAACTAAAAGTAACAGATTTCTGTAATATTTAAGACTCCGAAAATGAAAAAAATGTATATGAATTGTGCGTGTTGAGGGAGAGGGTATTATTTATACAGCTAACTAAATTGTTCTCAGATTATGTGAAACCATTCAGAGACATACAACAGAATTATCTGAAATACCCGTGAGGATTTCCTTTATTACAAAAATATACATGTATTTTTTCCAACGAGTAACCATACATGCTATCACGATGTAATTATCTGAACAAGCATTAAGATGCTCTATCGTTCTGTCTACTCAACTACAGTAATATTAATGAAGGGTTCATAAAGAATTTGTTTCAAATGCTGTACTACTATTCTTGAAATAATTAAAGATGAACTTCTAAAGAAAGATTGGGAATGTAAAAATAGATATAAAAGTCTTTTTTAAGCAATTTTTTATAGCTTGAGTCTTCACTTAGAGGTTCCGCAAAAGACAAATCTGATTTTCATTCCGTGAAAACAAACATCAAGACCATGACAAATGCTTCTTTCTAGCCCACCCTTGGCATGCGTGACGGTAGGTAAGATATTTAGGAAGTGCTGTAAATAAATAGCCTCAGAGAATCTCGCTACAAGACAAATAGCGTAACATATTTGTACCATTATCTGTAGCTATTGTTCAACTATTAGGCTTAACACCAGAGATTTATGTGCAAATATCATGCTAAGGCTGTACGCAGAAAATAACTTGGCTAAAATTGTTTGCTAAGGAAACAAAAGAGAGTCGACATTTAATTAAAAGCATTTCTCGTTTGTGTGACATCATTTTATTCTTAAATTTGAAGGAATTTTTTCTTTTATGTTTTATTTAGTAAATAATAAACGTATCTTAAAATTCCTTACCTTATTATTTTACTGATTTATATGATAGATTTTATGTATTTTAAGGTTAATTGAATGGCGAACTAAATATCCTTAGATATATTTTAAATACTATTAAGTCAGAGTCAAATATTGATCTTTTTATTTATTTTGTAATACCGGTGAAAAATGTAAGCAAAATATTATATTTGTTATGTAAAAAAATAATAACGAAAAAAAATGAAATTAGTAAGGCTGGACAGCGTTTGATAGGATCGTTTGAAAAGTTATATCTCAGATATATATAACAATCACATTTAACACAATTACATAGACACCATTACAGTGAGACTATGTGTTGCTTCCTTCCAATACTTGTTTTTAATGCAATCGACCGTTGTATCTTAATACGGATAGTCTGAGGAATCCGTTACAACCAAGAAAATTTCATTGAACACCAAGTAATGAAAGATTTTTCGTTTCTGAGTAATATCATTGCAGGTTCTTGAACAGATTTGATCTGGATCCAAAGTGGAACCATAAATGGCCAAATTTTTTGGGATATCATTATGCATGTTCGTCTGTTCAAGAGTGCAATGGGAGTAGATTTTGTCTTTATGGTATCACGCAAATATCGCGAACGAGAGAATGCCTTGAAGAAGAAAATATCACTCGTTTGGAACGACATTTGTTCTCTCCCTATTTGAACCGGATAGAGCATGTACAGAAAATGCATGGTCGGCGAGTAGCTGCCCCAGAATCTTAATTCAAGATCTATTCTAGAACTGCAGAAAGCTTTGCTTGATAAGTGGGAGGGCTATCCGCAAGAACAGTTGAATAATTCGATGTGCAGCATGATCAAAGGTTGTATTGAATATGTTGTAGCTCATGGTAAACATATAGCCTATGAACTGTCCTACAAATCATAAACTGTTAACTTTCCTGCACTGGAGATGCCTTTTCTAATTGCTCCAGGGAGCATGCCTCTTATTTTTCTTGGAAACTATGGTATATATATGACTTATTTTGTTCTTATTATTTTGCTTATTAAATAGACTTTATGTTTACCTCACGTATGTTGTGCTTTTGTGCATTTATTTGTACAAACTGTTACTATCCTTAATTTACGTAATTATTGTTAATTATAATTAATTATTTTAAAGTTCTGGAGTAATAGAAATTTTTTTTAATTATAAATAATTTATATTGATTTACATCCATTATTCTTGTTGCATTCTTATGACAAACAAAATTTACAGTACATATCTGCATACTTTTAGAATTGATAGGCTAAGCATGAACACACTTTATTTATGTTTATCAATCTCTTTTTTGGACCTGATTTTTTTACACTTTCCTATTTTATTTGTTTTCTGTGTTTTCATCTATTGCAATTGCTAATTTCTTCTTCATTGTTACAGGGGAATGTTTTTCATCTTACTATTTTTTAGAGGTTTGGTCAGCTGTCTTCTTAGTTCCTTTAGTAAAAGATGTCCTTTGTATATTTTGTTTTGATTGCAAGAAGGATTTACATGCATAAAAACAACATACGCATTTATGTAGTCAGGTCATTTAAGTTTCAGAATAAACACACAAGCCATCTCCTAGCTTTCCCTTTGCATGTATACACGGAAGTTCATTTATCAGTGCTATATAATCCCCCGTTGAAATTTCATAATAATATATAAAATTACATCTGATTTCTTTTTTATATCAACTGAAAATTTAGCCTCAATATGTTCAATTGAAAGGAGAATCACCTATTTATTATCTATCAGGCATATTATCTATCAGGAATGAAACTAGAGTCATATTCGGATGAAAACCAAATAATGAGGAAAATATTTCTCTACGCACGACATCTATTGAGTATTATTTGAAATCTATCCAAATAAAAAACTAAATTTATTTTTCTACGTATTTATGCTTATTACTGATACGGATCAATTAGATCAAGTCTAGTAAAATGTTATTTCCTTTTTGATTAAGGAACAAAAAACAATTTTTTTCAGGTCTGAAAAAATTCTAAACTAAATAAATTTATCTATTAGAAGAATACTTAAAAATAAAATAAAATAATTAAAACCTAAAGAACCTATCATGAAATAAATTATAGAAATGGGTCAATAAGGTTCATTCAGAGGGTAGGAAAGGTAAGTCCATATTTAAAACAAAATGCTTCCTTTCACTTTTTTAAAATTTTCAAGTAACTCATTTATTGTATAACATAACCTTATAAAAACTTAATTTCCTTGTGATAAAAAGCAAAATCTTTTAATACCATTGGATAGGAATTTGCTTGCAATTATTGTTAAAAATTATACCACATTTACATCGAAACTCTTATAAAAATGAATATAAAGGAACATGAATGTTAAGAAAGTAAAACGTTCTGGTTGCTCACTGAAACTTTTACAAGTACTTCTGTGGAAATTTTACTTTAAATAAAGTATATTTTATAAGCATGCATGAAGGTTTTAGTTATCAAACTAACTGAATTTGTACAGATTATACTTGAATATTTAAGATGATTTTCAAGATAATTCAGAAATCTTTAGAATGTGTATTCAGTATTTCATTTCAAAGAACTTTGAGTATAATAGTTGAAACTCTTTTTTAAATTTCTAATTATAAAGACATCTTTCAATGCAAAATACCTTAAAGGGTGGAAATTATATATATAAACATCTATTCTATTTTATGAGAAAACAACTTGCTTTCAAGTATAAATACATATTTTTGTATTTAAGGAAACATTTAATTCCAAATAGATTCAAAGTAATTCAAAGCAATAGTATTTTATTCTATTCTATATTTAAGACTTTTTATGATTTTAAAATCCACCGACGATGATACCGTTTTTTCAATCGTTTTTCCGATTATTTTGCCAGAAAACTTATTATTGGTCTAGAAGAAAAAAAAGTTATTCTTAAGATGATACGCATTTGAATTATATTCGATGATAAAGATGGGTATAGTAGAAATATTCCGCTTGTTGAAATACATGATTATAATGATTACTGTGTATAAAGTGTTGCAATATATGATTAAATTAACCTCAGACTTTTAAAAAGAGTTCGAAATGTTTCTAAAAATATATTTCTGGAATAATAATCACGTAGAAAGACTTCCTCCTGAAATGCTTTTCATTAAAAACTGATTTTTATATTGCAGTGAGATACAAAATAATAATATGAAAATTACATTAAAATAATTCGATATAAAAACCAACGTTTTTAAAAACAACGTTTTTATATGGTGGCAAAGTTTATTAGAGAAAATTATTGAAATATTAGTTAAAACTGTTAGTTATTTTTAACTTTAAAATTTATTTAAAAAGAGACATTTGTAAGAGTATTAAAAAATTCATAATACTCATAAAATCAAAACATGCATTTGAAAGTTTGTAAGTCATTCTATTAAAAAAAGAATGGGAACCAGAATTCAGAAAAAATTAATGTGATAAGACACGGTGCCAAATATTGGAAACTTTCTTTCTTGCGAATGATTACTGACAAAAAGTCAGCAACCCTTACTATCTCGGAGATAGTAAAGGGGAGATAGTATCTCCCCTTTGTGAGTACAAAAGGTTTACGATACTCATGCTGCGTGGGGAGTGCCCGGTGCTCCCAGAGGGGGAAAGAAATTTTTTCCTCAATCCTAAAAGCGCCGAGAGGAAAGAATATTTTGACTTATTGAAATATTAGTTAAAACTTGTCGCAAACGTCTAAATATTGCATTGTTAGGCGAGTACGAACGATTCCCAAAATTTCAAAGCTCTAGCTTGATGGGAAGTTTGTTAAATTAACGATCGAAAATTTGATGACACATACACACACTCACACACACACACACACACACACACACCAAGTGAAATTCAGAAAAACGTTGTAATAATCAGGATACAAAAATAAAATGTATGCCTAAAAACTAGATCTACTATTAAAATTCTAAATTTACTTTGAATATATCATAAAATGTTCTTAATAGCAGTAACTAAAGGTACGATAAGGAGTATATTTTTCAAATATTCTTTAATGGAAATAATAAAGTAATTTTAACATATATGTTACATTGTTTTAAAATTTGTTAAGTAACAATAAAAAATCTAAGAAATTAAAAAAGACGATATTACTTATATTTCGGTTCTCAGGGTATAAATATTTCTTAACAAAATGAAAAAAATAGTTTCTCTTTAAATAGTTTCTCATATGCCTTAAAGCTTGAAGTTTATCATAAGATGGTAGAAATTTTAGACGTAGAAGGAGGCAGGTCCTGTCTCCATCGCAGGTTTTCTATAGAAACGCGTTTATATTAGTATGGAATGAAAAAAAAATCACCACTGCATAAACAGTAATTTCAAGGAATTATATTTTATCGTCCCGTACATCTTCAGAATGTCCTTACAATTCGGAAGAGTATAAGCAAAGTTGAAAATGACGTATCAAGAAAAATGTATTTCAAAGTCAATTTTATTTGTTTATTTTTATTTGTTAACATGATTCTCTAATTTTCGATCTCTACATAGTGAACAATGAATAGATCGGAAAATGATTTTGTGAGAATATTGTTAATATCATTTTGAGAGTTACTTTTCTGTTAAAACTGAAAATAAATATTCAGAATAAGTAGCCCTAAATTATTATTTTCATTTGTCTAAAAGCTTTAAGAAATATATTTAATGAAAAAAGTATTATTTTAAAATTTACTACTAATTATTATTTTTTTTGATAAAATTTCCAGGATTTATTTTAAAATGCTTTGTTATTCCTTATAACTATAACTAATTCTAAGTAAAATCATGCACACTACTATTTGATTTTTAAATAGATGGATATTTTAGACGTTTTCTAAAATAAGATCTGGTAAAAATTTAATTCTAAGAAAAATTAAGAAGTTTCCATCAGTAAACTTTACAGAGATTAAATTACTCAATTTAATACACATTTTGTGATTAGAGGAATATCTTAGAATGCTCTTATCTAGGATGTTTTCTTTAATTGAATATTCCACCGATTATTTTGGGTATGATTCTCTAGTTTCAACCTTTTAGTTTGATTTGTCTCTCATTTCATTTCTAATTCTAATTCGTAATCAACTAGTGTGAGTGTTACATTGAGTTTTCAAAATAAATTTGTTATGGATAATGTTGATGTAGTACTATACCATGAGTGGGAGTTAATGGCTCGTTCTATGATGTCAGGGGTTTGGGGGTACAGTGAATGAGATGTATTTTATTTAAAAGTAAACTTAATAGAATACGGAATATTGTATTTACAACGTGATTATTTATAAACACATAACAAATTCATATTTAATGATTCCTAACAATACCAGTTCACCGTCACATCGTGTATAACCGTGAATTTGCACATCATCCCCTCCTGCATTTATTGACAGAAATGGATACCCCTCTACATTAGTCACAGCAATCATTGCATATCAGAACAATAGCCCTTTAGTTGAAGAATCCATTAAAAATAGAGTTCAGAAATAAATTCGCTCTCTAATGTTCGTATTTTAATTAAAAAATAGAGACATAAATTTCTGAAATTTTGTTAGCATTAGTGGATATTTAATTAGTTACAGTGTCAACCACTATTTAGTAGTCGAGTGCTTAATATTTTCACATACAGTCTTTTGATTTCTTATAACAAGTATCGTTTATAAGTTATTTTTACTTGTGTCATTTTCCTTTCATTATTTAACTCTACACCCATCTTAAAGTCTTATTAAATAATCAATAAGTTCAAAACTGCGATTGAAGGTATTTAAGAGAATAACAAAAGACTTTATTGACTGTCAAAGAATGTATAATACTCTTTCTCGAACCCCTCTAAACTCAGTCAATCACAATGTATATACTAATAATAAATTCTTACCTTGCCAAATCACTCGTTCAGATTCAATCACTTCTCGATTATAACCGATTTTCCCTTATTACTTTAACAAGGAGTCACATCAATTCAAAAGACCATTTAAGATGATTCAATCTAATTATATATCAGTTTCCGTCATTACTTGATTGATCTAAAAACATTCCAGATAGGTGCCTTATGAGTTAAGAGAGAAAAAGTTGTTAATTGAATCGTCATATGTACATCTCTGTTTGCTCGGAACGAAAACAAACCCACTTTGGACTAGATGATAACTGTTTATAAAAAATTGATTATTTTAAAAACATCGTAAGGAAAAAAGTATACTTGCAGCATGGACTATCTGACTTTCCACATCTAAACAGAGATTTGAGCCTGAATAAGAGAACACTGTGTGTATGGTATGACGTCCGAGAACCAATACATTTCGAGGTATGAAACCTAACAAAAAGCTCGACTCGGAAAGATACTGTCAACAAATGGATGATTTAAACAAAACATTGAAAGGAAAGAGGTTGGAAATGTTCGATAGGAAGCACGTTACATTACATCGTGATAATTCCAAACCACTTGTTGCTTTGGTGATTCGTCAAAAAGTCACAGAGCTAGGCTGGGAATTTCTGTCACATACACCATACTCCTCAGGCTTAGCACCCTCTAGTTATCACTTGTTTACCTCCTTACAGAATTTTTTGAGAGGAAAAATGTTCATAACTCAGCCTAGCACTATTTGAGTTCTTTGACTCTAAAGACAAGGCATTTTTCAAAAATGGTATTTATGAATTACCATAACGCTGCCTAGAGGTTATAAGAAACGACATAAAATATAAAGTACAATAAATATTATTAAGTGGATGAAAAATGTATTATTTTCTTTCATTTCACAAACAGACAGAACTTTCCGGTAGACCTAATATATCACTATCCGTAATTCAATTCACTACACATCCTTATCTTCATTTAATTTACCTTATCAAGTTTCATTTCGGTTGGGAAGAAATTATAATTTTAAGTAATTCAAATTTCTAAGTCTCCGAGGTTAGTGAATAGAAAATCGCGAATAGGTCAACGTCGTATATTTTGTAAGGTAAGACATAGAGTATTCCATCGAAACTATGCTTCCTGACTATTCAATAAGTAAATCCATATTCTTAAAACTTCTTACTTAGGAGATAATGTTGGTACTTAAATTTGTAATAAAGATCAAATCAAAATTATTACATTGGAGGTTTCAGAATTAACATTAACTTCCACCAAACAATGGAAAACAATATATTTTAAATCTTGAATAAACGTCACATTATAATTGAAGAAGGCAAAAGAACTAGTAGTTTTGATCTATTGGTTCAAATAACGAGGATAACTCCGGAACTTATTTTTCCCTTTCTTTCTCTACACGAAATGATTTTGTTCCGAAATCCATTTAACGAGCAGCAAAAGAAATGATGAGTCTTTTTGGTGGAACATATCATACAGTAAAATTTCTTTCCAAAATAAATGTTTTGACACCATCATTAACTTACACATGTCTCAAGTATCAAACCTATTACCCAAAATATTTTGCTAATCATAATTTCACTGCGAATCGATTTGTTGTATTTAAAGTAGTACTTAAAAGCCACTCGAAGTCTATTGGTAAAAGAATTTGTAATTTTGAATAGTGGTCAAGTGACGAGAACGGCACCTTACGTTTTGCGTATTCCTAAACCATTTCTTCAAATAATAATAATAATAATAAAAAAGTTTAACATTCAAGCAATTCTAGTAATAACATTATATGAACTAAGCGCAATTTTAATAGGAGTTAATAGAGAATAATTTTAAGAATTCATATTATTTCTGGAAGAGAATAATTTTTATATGATTAAGTGAATTGATTAATTGACTCTTTATTAACATTGCTCTAAGAAGCAACACAGCGACTATTTGCTTCGATCAAATGACGAGGAGAATTGATAAGTTAGCACTGCACTTTCTAAGCTTCTTAACCATGACAATGTGAGAACTTCACTCTATAATAGATGTAACGTGCATCAAATGAGCTACTCGAATAATTATTAGTGGAACGATGAGGAAACATTCAACTAAAACATCGCCGATAACAAGTTCGCAACCATGACGGCTTGAAAAATTCTGAAAATAAAATTATCTAATTTAATAAGTAATAAGTATGTAATAATAAATTGAATTAGGGATGTAATAAGTAATTGGATGATTTTTTTTATTTATCAAATAATTGTCTATTCCTATAAAATGGTGCAAAAAAGACTAAAAGTTAACAATGAAAAGAACAGTATTTAGCGGCTTCTGTAACTCAAATATACTGAAATAATTTTCAAATTACTTATTACTTTTCAGAGTATGATCGTTACGAAATAACCCCCTTATCGATTTCTTAAACTCTCTAAGTTAAGACATTTATTGACTCGAAGAAAGAGTTTTGAAGAAATTCCCTCGAGGAATGTACTATAAATGTCCATCAAATCACTTGAACTAACACTTTAGTTATCAAGCATGGCTATCAACCGTCCTTGACATCAATTTTCATTAGTTGCATATTGGTTTAGACTTTCAAATATCGTTGATAGCTGATTGTTACGTATCCCAAATGAATGATATTTATTTATACATTTTCTTTGATGTTTGAATAAATCAAAACTATTTTCATGATATCTAATCGTTAGTTTAAGACATTTAAAGTCTTTTTTACCCAAATTCTTAAAAATGAGCGGAAGTATATGTAAATGTATATAGCATCGATTTTAAAATTTAAAAAATATATATTTTTAAAAAATTTATATTTTTTAAAAAAATATATTTTTATATGAAATATAAAAAATATATATTATATATATAGGCACTTTTTTCGTTTTAGCTTATAATTTAAGTATTTATAATAAATGTGAGGGAAAATGAACTCATATCCGACAGTTCCACAAAAATTTTGAATACCCCCGTGCTAATATAAAATAATCAGATTTTCTAAAGCTTTGAAAACATCAGCACGTTAATGATTATATAAAACAACAATAGAAGACGAATACAAGATATAATTTGTTTCAAGAATCATTTGTAATTCGTAGATCTAATAAAACATACAAAAATGTCTCTCTCTATTGAGATTTCCAAATTATTATTTCAGTTATGTATTTGCATTTAATTTTCCCTTTACATTTAATAATTCATAAAATGTAAATGTCTTTAATTTTTTTACACTAGTGATCCTGAAAATTTCATATCTCAGGAATAAACTTCCTTTTTTAAGTAAAAAATTATATTTTTTTACAACCATTGTGTGTGTGTGCAAATTTTTGGAAAAAAATTCATCCACATGGCTTAAATAATTCACTACAAATTTCATCTTATAAAATATCTAGAATGGCTAGATGGGTGTAAAAATGACACCGTCGTTAATTTCTTCCGCATTGGAATTACTTTTTTTTCATGAACGTTGACCTTTTATTTCTTAGTTCCAGGCTAATACGTTAAAGAGATAATGTTTTTATTTTTATGTTGTCGGTCGCATTCAAACAGACATAATCCAAATACTAGTCTCTAATCATTCCAAATGATTTTATCTGATTGTTAAGAAATAGCTGATTTTTTTTCTTAATTAAACTGATAAATTGCAATAAAATAGGATGATGACGTTATAAAACAAATCTTCATTTTAAGCGAAAGAGCCCAAAAAAATCTTATTTAAACGATGGATAATTCTGAGTTAATAAAAGCTTAACAAAAATTAATTCTCAATAAATAATTCATATAAAAGGAACATCTGTTTTAATTACAGAGAGTTCAAGAAGAATAAACATGTAATTTGTTTGGAAATAAAACATCAAAATAAGTGGAGAAAAAATAATAAATTAATGTATTTTCATTTAAAATGAGCAAAGGTGAAATTTGTTAACGTAACCTATGAATTTTTATGAGCTTAAATAAAATGCTGCAGTTTACTTAGATGTTCAAATTAAATCGAATTTACAAAAGAATACAAAATTTATAAAACGTATTTACACAAGTTATCAGCATCAAAGGATTACTTCTATATATTTTGAAAAGAAAAATTCTACAAAATGTCTAATAATAGAAAGGGATTACATTTGATTTTTTTGAGAAAAATGGCAACTTGTTTACTTGGAAATTTAATCCTGCCATTCAGCTCTAAAAGAGAGAATCCTTTTCTTAAACTAATCCCCCAATTAAAAAGGTAAAATGTACATCAGAGAACAAAACAGCTGTTTTCAGAAAATTGGGCAGAGATATTTTAAAATCCTGCTTCGAGAAATAAATCTAACAATAATACATACTGACTGACTTTTTTGTTGCCCTCTAATGCTGCAAAAACAAAAAAACTGGAAATTCTCTTCAACAGTCTAAAACACATTAAACCCCAACTCAGTTCATCTTCTTGCACATTACAAAATGACACTCCTTGCTGATTGACAAAATTGAGTTGGTAATGCGGGTTCCAAGTAGTCCGACAATTCGAAAAATGTGCCTTGACACATTTCTGTTCATTGTTTTCTTTCATTTTTTTGTATTTTATTTTTCCTTTCTGTTTGGTAGAAAAGAGTTTTTCATCAAGAGCAGAAGAGCTTAATGCTGATTGCATTATCGGAGCTATCTCTTTCTCTGATTTCACAATCACTGGAGAGGTTTTATTTAAGCTTAGTTCAGCTCTCAGATGTCCCAAAAGGTTTCATTTATAAAATATAACAATTGAGTAGAAAAACTGAGGATGAATTTCGGATAAGATAACAAATATTTTTCTGTGCCATTCACTTTAGAAATTCTTCAGGGATATGAAAAATTGCTTATGACTGCTTATTCTTAATAAAAAAATGTTTAAAGAGGGTATTTGCGTCATAAAAGTTGTTACAAAAATTATTTAATTAAAACATATTTACGTTTAAATAAATTATTTCTGCATTTCACCTGTTGATATAAATGAACAGCGCAATGAAATTAGAGCTCAAGTTCTTTATTAATGGTAGTATTTTAATAAACTTAATGAATAAAATTTAATTACCAACTCCATCTTATTTTTATTCAATTTAATAAAAAACCAGACAAATGAATTTGAAAATTGTAAGTCGTTAAATGAAACTATATAATTCTAACCACATTGATGACGATTTCCATAAAACTGAATTTTTTAAACATCTTTTAAAAAGAAAGTATTTAAATATTTGAAAATTTAGCAATTTAATTTGAATTTAAATGTATCTAATTCAGAAAATTTGTACTAATAGCAATGATGATGTTTTTTGAATTAGAAGAGGACGATAATAGTATTTATTATAAATACGTGTATGTACTTACTTTTCTTAATCAACGTATTACAATCTACAGAGATTTTATAACAATGCATTTACTCTCTTGTATGTATACAAGATATATTCAGTAAGATTATATGTGCAGCTGAACCTTTTTAATTGTTAAAAACTTACGATAAAACATGAATAAACTATTAATTTTTTTTCACAAGATAAGAAAATATGAATAACGAATTGTTATCCAATATTTCTTTCAGTTTTGAATTTTAAAGAAATCACTAGTATTTTTCAGTTCCGTTCGTTTCTTATAACGTATTAATTATAATATAAAGAGATTATGTTACATTATCAGTTTCTGAATTGTTCATTTTTCATGAATCATAAACTAAAAATGTATCATGCAGATTCAAACTATTTATATCCTATTCCTAGAAAGAATATCTTAATTCCATAATTGTTTTATTTCTAACCTGATATTAAATCCTAACACTACCAGGAATACCTCTGTTAAATCATATAGGTCATATATATAATACAATCAAACAAATCTTCAAAGTGATAACTATAAATAGAGTAAATATCTTTATCATTATATAATTAAAAATTCACGACTATTTTTAATAGTAACTCTCTTATTAAAAACCCTCTCTATTAAAAACCCTCTACAGTATTTTGTAAGATTTTACCAGATTTAGTAACGTAAGAACTGAAACAATTTGTCACAGTTCAAAATTTATGAAATATTTAGGAGTTAAAAACATGGAAGAAACTTTTTACGATATTCATACTATAACCTATTTTCTTACATAAAACCTTAATTCTAATGATGAGAGTTCTCTATCACTATTATAGTAACATTAATAAAATAATTATTATTTACAAGATATTTTTAGTATTAGTGTATTAATTTTTTTTGCAAATATAGTAGTAATTATCTCTCTAGGATCTTATAAATAAAACAAATAATGTTCTCACCCTAGGCCTTTTTATTCAATCTTTTAGGTCTCAAATTTTAGTTCTATCTTATTTTTAATTTCAAAGATATAATCAATATTAAATTTATATTTTTTTAAAGCTTGAATAGGTAAATTGTATTTAACAGCCAAACTGATTAAAAATTAAGAATATCTTCATTATTTTTTTCATTTGTATATTTATTATTGTTAGAAATTATAAATATGAAAACTGTGCTCTTATTCAGAGTCTCTCTGAGATTTTTATCTCTAATAATGTCTAGACTACCTGTAATTACATGTTGGTATTCTACATTTATATTTTCTTAGTAATCCTTTCAATTACAAACATGATTGCTCTGAAAATATTTACTTACTTATCACTTTGAAGATTTGTTTAATTATGTGTATATATATATATATATATATATATATATATATATATATATATATATATATATATATATACTTTATCTCTCACTCTCTATATACATGCTCTTCCATGTATACATATGCTACAGGAGATTCTATTTGATGTTGTCATGAAGTTATTGTTTTAAAAAATTAAAAATTAGTAATTCTTTTGAGAAATTTAAACTTCTTTTTAAATTTTTTGAAAGAAAATTATATTTTTAATGCTAAATAATGCAAACAACTTAAAGATATACCTCTGGGTGAACAAGCCAGTAATAGTCTTGCTAATATTTATTTACTTTTCTGTGAACAAAATTTTATAGACAACCATAAATTCCCTTTGATTATGTATAAATTAAAATTTATACAAATTCTTGTGAAACAGATTTTCTTAGCTATTAAGGGGACCAAAAAAGCCCTATGTCTCCCTTGTTAAATTCATCACCATTTTGTACCTTTTCTCAGAAACTGTGTTAGATAGAATTGTGAAATATTTAGGAAGGTTAGAACAATATGTTTTACATAATTTAACATGCCATTTTCTTTCTAAGTAAAATAGAAAAAAATATTTTTCGTTATTTATTCATAATCACTTTTAAATTGGTAGTTTTGGCTTAATTTTACTGCCTATAATAGATAATTCGCCAAACACCATTAAACTCCTGTGTTAGAGTATGTAACGTAGCATAATGTAAACATCACTTAAAAACTAAATTCTTAAGTTTCATAGATATTGAGAAAAAGGAACATGATCCTCAAAAATCTATGTTTTGAGAAAAATCATATTTTAAGATTTCGCTTATACTTTTATTGCTAATTAAGAAGTTAAATTTAATAAAATCCAACGTTTTATGAATGAATATCACCTTCTTCTGTCTCCTAAGAGTCTTCAAGTTCCTCTTTTGCTTTTTTTATTTCTTTTTCTAGCATTCTTTCTTTTTTTGATACTTGGATAATTTCCATTCTCTGCCGATAATGCAATCTTTATCTAATTCCTCCATATTTCTCACACTGATGACCTGGGTGAATTTCAATCCTGCATAAAGTGTGGCACTTTGTTATTATTCCTACATTAAAACACCCAACAGGAACAGTGCCAAAAACACAAAATTTTAAATTTTCGATGCTAAAATACAGCTTTTGGTGCTTGAAACCAGATGACACTGATCACAGATTCATCAGGATTCTGTGTTTCCCTATAAAGGCTTTTTCTTAGCCACTCTGGATTTGCCAAACTTTAAATAAAGACTTAATGACTTCCTTTAGTGGAAGAGGAACATGTGTATATTTAGTGTGGTCATATGTTTCGGCTTTTGACTGGGCGATTTGAAATTCATACTAGCTTTCAGATCCTACTGGACGGAGTCCATGATTTTGATTTCATTACACGACAACAAATGAAAATATTCTGCCCAAACAGCTTGCTGCATTTTTAAGGGAATCCTACATTTTTATAAATTCAAAAATGTTAATGCAAAATCTATTCGCCTTTTAACTAGCACAGATATGCTCCCATTACAGTTTTTGAAAGCAGCAAATTTATCCTAAACATGCATCAAACAAATAAAGAAATACGAGTAATTTCATATTCTGAATCTATATTTTCATTATATTCAATATACTGAAGGAAAGAATCGTTTAATATGGCACTTTCTTATCCAATATTATTATTTGATTCAATAACAGTCTCAATATCCCTGATGATTGACTTACCAATATTTTTACGTTTTTTTTAAATATGCTCCTATTTCGTGGCATTTTAAATAAGTTAACTAACTCTTATGCAGCAGTAAAATTCTACTTCTAAGGAAAATGTAGTAGAAACTAAGTATACAAAATATAATACATGAAAAATATTTTTAAAAGTTTTATAGTTTTTATGGGTATAGTGCATTAAACCCTATCATCCCCAATATTTAAAAATCGAGCAAAAACAATATAAAGTGTTAAAAACAATTAATTTTAATGTTGCCAATTCTTCGATCATAAGAAAATTAGAAAAGGTAAATAGAGATAATATTTTGTGTAGAGATACTCTTTTGTGTAGAGATACTATTTTGTGTAGAGATACTATTTTGTGTAGAGATAATATTTTGTGTAGAGATACTATTTTGCGTAGAGATAATATTTTGTGTAGAGATATTATTTTATGTTTACACTAATATTACGTATTCTGTCATCACAAATTCATCGAATAAAGTTATAAGATGATATGAAACCACAATTTCAGCAGAAATCCCAATTTAAAATTATAAATTGATCTTTAAAAAATGCACAGACAAATAACAGAAATTCACAAAAATCAAATTAACTTGTTTTAATCAAATTAATTTGTTAAAATAATCTCTTCATATTTATTACATATTATTAAATAATTTTTACTTAAAAAGAACTAAAAACTTTTACCTTCAAATACAAGCAAAATGAATTTTCTAAAGCGTACTTTCAATATACTATAATTATTATTATCATGAAGGTCAGACTACAAAATCCATTTAATTTAATGATCAATTTTAAAAGCTGAAATAATACTTGATTAACTTTACTTATCCCAGACATTTTAAAATTATTTATAAGAGCTTT
Source organism: Nephila pilipes (assembly GCA_019974015.1). Lineage (NCBI taxonomy): Eukaryota > Metazoa > Arthropoda > Arachnida > Araneae > Nephilidae > Nephila > Nephila pilipes. The sequence goes on along the minus strand of BMAW01011299.1, from coordinate 113,162 downwards.
TATACCAAGAAAAATAATTATAAGAACAATTTAAAGAATTTTTTGGAAAAATAAATAAATATTCTTAGATGTAAGAAAAGTTCAAAAATTCGTAATAGGCAATAGCTCCAAAAATAAATCACCATCTAAAAGTAAGACTTTTAATTAAAATTTATTATTAAAAAATAAAGATACAACTATACAAAGTTTTATAATTAAAAAAATATATATTTATGCATGCAAAATACAAATATATACTTAATGTAAAGTATGTAACACACACATACACACACACACACACACACACATATATATATATATATATATATATATATATATATATATATATATATACATGGGGGATTCTTACAGAAGTATACAATTTCAATGAACTATAAATCAAGAGCAATGTAAGATATTATATGTTACATGCAACATAATTGTATGGGAGTATTTTAAGTTTAGTTAGGGACAGTCCAAATGTTTTATGCTTGAAACCTAAGTCACACGACACACTTTGAGCCGGTAATCCATTTCTGCCCAAACGCGTATTAAAGTATCTGAATCAAGTCAGTCGATAGTGTCTGTGATACTCTGTTTCAACTCCGATAGAACAACAGCAAGGGGAGGCATGAATACCTTGTCCTTTACTAACCCCCACAGGAAGAAATCACAAGGTGTTAAGTCAGGACTTCTGAGTATCCATTGGGTAAGTGGCATGTTGCAGACTGCTACTCTTCCAATCCATCGGTCAGGGAGATGTTCATCGAGGTAATCTCACACATAAGCCGACCAGTGGATGCTGCACCATGCAATTGAAGAAGAAAATTGTCAATTTCTTCCTCCAACTGTGGCATCAACCAAAGAGATAACATTTAAAAAAGTGGATCCCGTGACAGTTTGCTCGAGAATGAGCCCAACACTTTCTTTCTGGGCATTGTACAGAACACATTTACCTTCGGGAAATCCCGCCCGTGTTGCTCTGTAAAATTGGGATTCACTGTTCCTCAAAAGCGATCATTTTGCTTGTTTACCTTACCACTGAATGTTGAAATTGTTGCTTCATCGGTGAAAACTAAGAGATCGGCAAAATCGTAATTTTCAAAACGGAACTGTATATCGGTACAAAATTCAAAACGCTTTTGTTTGTCCATGTCCCTCAGATTTTGCAACACCTTCACTTTGTATGGAATCATTTTCATCTGCTTTCTCAAATTTCTCCACACAGTGGGCTAAGAAATTTACTCTTCACGACTTATCCTCCACGTTGATATTCCTGGGCTTCTTTGAATGTCAGTGCAAAATTTACGACTTTTTGTGATGCAGTCGGTCATTCAAGAATTTTATCGTTGCACAAACGGCCCATAGTCTTAAATTTTCCTGCCATTGATAGATAGTTAGATTTTCTAGTTGGATTTTCATTTCCAAATCGTGAGCGAAAATGACGTTGCCCAACAGTTGCGGATTCCCATTTGGCTAAACTCTAGAACACAAAAGCCTTCTCCACAGCAAATGCCACCATTTTGCCTCGTCAAATGGCACGCATGCTATTGCCTCAGTCACTTCTGTCAGGGGAGAGACACAAACTGACGGTTTGGTGAGGTGGTGCGTATCTTTGACAGTTAGTATTTTACAACACCAGAAAAGTGTATACTTCCTTATGAATCACTCTGTACGTATATATATATATATATATATATATATATATATATAACTTACTTTACCATTTTCAAGTATTTATTAATAAAATTAGAAGGATAATTTACATTCATGCAACTTGTGAAAAATTTCTTATAATAATTATTTATATATACAAAATTTTTCTGAATTATTCTTTCTAATAACGTAATTAAATATGATATTTCTGAAAACAGAAATACATAAATAACTATTTTTATAAGTTCCTTACTTATGTGAAATATAAAGCAGTCTCTTTTGTCATATATATTACGTACTAATCGTACCAATCTATACTAATAATTTTATATCTAATATAGTACTAATAATTTTATTATCTATACTTTTCCTTTGTATGTCTAAATATGATGTTTCAGACTTACTGTCATTATTTTCAATTAGATTTCAATATGTAAAAAACGGGTTCGGTTCACCTTCAGAGATCGTTCTTAAACTCAAAACAAGTATATCATCTTTGTATATATCATCATAATTATGTTCATAATAGTGTTAGGTAAGCATTCGCCATACTTGTATTCGCAGGTTCTCCTTGAAGAATACGGTAAAGTTTGTTAAAATACTTTATCGTTATATTTAAAAGGGGTTTCTCTTAATGCAATATAAACAAAAGATTTTAATTTTTCATAAGAAATAAAGTAATTAATGTCGTAGTTCATATAAATAATCAATACCAATTTTATTATATAAGCTACATTTATTGAATTAAAGATGTCTTAAAATTTCATTACTATGTACAGCAAATAACACTTTCCCTTTTATGTTTCTAATAATATCTAAACTATTTTTAAATATAGTAGTTTCATTAGATCTATTATTATTATCTTATTATAATTTATCTGCTTTTATAATTTAAGTATTACATACATTAGTGACAGTTCTAAATTTATTGGTTTCATTACAAAATGTAGAAATAATAATCGGAGAAAATTAAGCTTTATTTATTTGTTATCCTATTTATTTAAAGAGAGCTGCAATTATATTGTTACTATCAATGTAATTAATATATTTTATCAATAAGTGTTATTTACTTCTAAATGTTTTTAATAAGTAAATTATAGTAATATTTCAGAATAATTACATAATTACTTAGAACTTTTCAAAATTATAAGTACTAAAGTCTTTTTTGTAACTGTAATTAATTTTTATTATCATTTATTTTAATCCCTTCTTTAGTCATAAAATTTATATCATAAATATCTTTATAAATGTAGTATGCATACTCATTAAATGCTTCAACTGGTAAACTATATTTAATAGCTAGATGATAATTAAAAATAACATTGTCAAAAATCCTTCTATTAAAAATATTTTAGTTTTAAAGACCATAATTATGATATATTGATAAATAAAATTCAATCAGACAAAAACATGTTAAAATAAACAAAAAGGAATCACAGTTTAAAATTTAGTACTAAGTAGCTATTATATAAATGTTGAAAGAACAAAAATATAATACATAAAAAAAATTAAAAATTATTTAAAATTATAGTTAAGGACTGTTTAAAATTAAAGAAACAATTAAGAAACTATATAAATTACAAAAATTAATTATGATAAAAAAGCAAAAGAGATATATAGAAATACTACAAAGAAAAATGAAGTCTTATGAAAACAAAACAAAATGAAATTGAAACTACTTAATACAATGATCATAATCTACGCTTTAGTAATAGCTTTGTAACATTAGATACGGATAAACCCAAATTCTTGATTAAAAAAGAAAAATCTACACGTAGATAAAATATTAATATCAGAAAACATATCTATAAATCTACTATTTTAGAAAACTAAAATACACAGCTATAGAATGTACTAAAGCAAAGTAATAGAGAAAGAATGATAAAAATTAATTTAGAAAAATAAAAAGACAATTCATACGAAAGCCGACCTACTGCAAAAAGATTAGTCATTCCTAAAAATAAATTTTGGCTCCTAGAAAAGTAATTATCTAAGTATTAGTATTACCATTTATACAACACAAACTTAGAATATAAAAAAACCATTACTGTGTTATCTGTAAACTTTTAAGTTTTACTTAAATATTCACTAGAAATTGTTTTTAGAAAAAAATTAACATCAAGACAAAATAAAGAAACTACATAAATTAAATAGAATTAAAAGCACAAGAAAAAAAGTTCTTTAACCATATTTATACGCACACACATACATGTGTGTGTAAACTTTTAAATAAAGAGAGAAATTACTTATGATTCAATAGAACAATAATTAATGCTTTTAATTGAAAACTACACTAGATCACATTTTCGAATCGATATATATTTCTCATATTCTTTTACCAGCCCTATGTTGTTGGGTCAGGTATACGGTGAAACGAAATGTCTTTTATTATATTTGCAGTTAACTTCACAACCAGTTGGATTACAAAGATGCGATACGTTTTGTATTATTATAAGTTTTATCAAATTACAAAAAATGGATCAAAGAAAGGACTACAAATAATAAATTCCCACAGTTTAAAAAAGTATTTTTATTGAATTATTTCTGAATTTGAAAGGTTTATTTATAAAAATTTAAGAAAAAAGAATAAGCTGTCCTGTCTATTTTATAAAATCAAGTCTTATCCGTTGGGATAATATCAGGAAAAATCTAACATTTGCTTTTGTTTCAATGATATTGAATTTTTTTTTCCGGGATGTCAAATGTGACAGAATGAATCATTGTAAGAACAGTCATACACGCAAAAGTCTTTCTTTCGATACGTTCCAAAGATATTGTCGTCACCTGTCACATAACTTTTTCAAAATTCAAGAATAGTTTTATTTCCAGTCATTCTTTAGAGAAAATGTCGAACAGCTTAGAGTGAAATTTACAAACTTCGGTTGCCGGTTTTTCTTTACACATATGGAAAACACTATATATATGAAGAAAAATACGACAGCTTTTCAAGTTGCATTCGAGTTGGAGAATTTCTGTTGCCAAAATATCCTTCGAAATTTTTCACATTACACAATCCTGTATATGAAAGTTGCAACATCGTGAAAGAATCACGCGAGTGAACTGAAACTTATAGCAAATGCAAATTCATTCAAATGATAGGAATTTCATGATCATCGTGTACGCGTGGTATGGGCAGCACCCTCTGAACGCCATGTAAATTGAGATTTGTAACTGTGAGTGTAGAAAATAATGTCTGATTATCTACCTGTAGTAAACGCTTGATTAAATACCACAATATGTTGACGACCACACAGGAAATCACATGAGAAAGCAAAATAGTTTGATTTGGGACATATTAATTGTTCGTCGTAAGGGGTATGGGTCATAGGGAATGTAGATGCAATGGACTCTAGAGATCCAGATAAATAAAAAAAAAATCTAACATCGGATGACTAAAGATTGCGTCAGTGAGGTTTATTAGATATCCAATTATGTGTCAGTGACGGACCATACAACGTTATTTCGACATTTAGCAAATTTTTCGCTGGCATTTGCTGCGTCATGGGCAGAGTGCGAGTGTTTATTAGTATAGATTCTCCTTACGAAAAAAGGACAACATCTGCAATTTCAAGAAGCTCGTCGACAGAGACACTGGCAAACGAATTTGCAACAAGTTGTCTTTTCCGATTAATCCTACCTTTACTTGTGTACTGTAGTGACCATAGCTTAAATAAACTTTATACCGGTAAAAGAAAGGTTTATCCACAGTAATACTGAATGAAAGCTAAGCATTATAAGTGCTACGCGATTGAATTTCATTGATAATCTCAGCTACTGAGAACTGAAACTAATCTCGACTGAAAACGACACACCAGAGAAGTGTAGAGGACCGAAATTGTGCCTTTCTTTCTGTGACGCATTTCTGAAACTGTATTTTGACAGAAAAACGCTTGTTCACATTTTTCGATAGGGATGATCAAACCATCATTTCTGCACAATGGTACAGATTCTTCCTTCACTGGCCTATTCACGGGATATGTCGTCTTCTAAACATGTCTGGGATTTTGCTCTCGTCTCTTAAGCTCATACAGATAAAGAGTTTAGGTTCAGATAGAAGTACACACACACACACACATATATACGTATATATATATATATATATATATATATATATATATATATATATATACATACATATTGTTGGCCATTAACTCTCTAAGCGTTATGCACGTAAAATCCTGTCCTGGTCGAGATACTACAAAAGCGTTCCAAACGTAAAATTCCGTATGCTAATGAATTCACCGAAAGCAGTAAAGGCGTATATATACGTTTTCACAGGGTTACTTCAAGTTCGTTTGAGACGCATTTTTTCGGAATTGCTTTTCCCTCTTTAAAGGTTAAAATCTTCTTAGATAATTAAAGAGGGTTGTGATGACACAATGAAAGTTGACATGAAATTTTATGACTCCGTAAGGAACCCCGCACTTGCCCTTAGAGTCGAGGCATTCGTTCAAAAGGATGTGGGTGGAGGGTAAGAATTTCTGTAATCCCCGTCCATAATTGTACCGCTCATCAGTAAGTGCCTGTATGTTAGATTGGCTTGAGAATTTATTTCTTGCGTTTGAATTAAATACGATATTTGATATAGAATTTTCTTGATTTAACCATTTATTTAAATGAATCAAATAACCAATTTGAAAAGTAAAATGGAAAAAATATTCACTTTTGATTATAACTAATTTGAAGCTTTAACAAATTGCTGAAAGGGAGGAGATTTTGTTATTTTATATAGTTAGATAAATTACTGTCTGTGAGTGTTCTTTGTATGGTTAACTCACATTTTTCCCCTTCACATTAAAATTATCAAAAGGAATTAAGTTTCTATAAACTATCTTTAAATCTCTATTAATATTACTAAATAAACATCTATTAAATTTATGTTTAATTTCAAAGAATATATAAAACCAATGAATATCTTCTATAGTTTAATTTATCTTATTTTAATCTATACTTTCAGTTTTTAAAATGAAGATTATTTCATTATGAGATGTCAAAAAAAATGAGCGCTTCATAATTAGAAACATTTTATTCTTTTCAACTATTACAAATGAATAATAATTAAGTTTCTGTATAACAATACCAAGAATAATTTTTCTTATGTATTGATAAAAATAACAACTGAAAAAACAACTTTTTTTAATCCATTTCTTTTTCTATAATTTCAAAGCCAGGTGTTCACGGCAGCTTACATGTTATCACAATTCTGTATTGTTAAGATACCGAAATATATCTGAATTTTTCAGTTTCCTTCAAAGGTAAGATAAATTAGCGTTTCCCCTCAAATTTATGTTTTTAAACTTGAATATTCGAAAAATTAGTAATTAAAAGCGTGTAACATTCATAGAATTTTATTTGTGTATTTGTTTACATGCGTAAATATCAAATGTAAATTTCTCCAGGTACTTTTAGTTACTAATTATTCGATGATTTGTATTTAAAAAATATCCAATTGTGTAAGATATCTCATAATTTTTTTTTCTGTTAGAGGATAAATGAAGTATAGATAGTTAAAATCTGGACATTTTTCATAATCTCAACCATAACTATGAATTTTATATAAGAACCCTGAAAATCTTAATTTGAATTTAAGAAAAAAAAATGTATCGCACATATGCATTTAAAAGTTATTTACCATAAATACTTACAATTCTATGAATATTTGAAATACTAAATTCAAATTTTAATATACTTCGTCGCTAGCAAATTTTCATATATTCCTTAAGTCTTGTACAATTCGGTTGAAAACATCACATGTGATCAGCAAGAAAAGCTACAAAATTTGTTGAATGCAATAAAATTTTAACTTGTGGAAGCAAAGCTGAAACACTAAAACTTGAGTTTGCAAAAAATATGAGCATATCTCTAATAGTTTTTGAAATATTTATGATAAAATTCAGTTTGAAATTTGTTTCATTATACTATATCTAATATGAAATAAAGCGTCAACATAATAAAGTAATAATTATGCATTCAAATATTATTAAAAATATGACATTTTTGGTGATGTTAAGAACTTTATAATTTTAAATTCAAACTTCTTTACCGTCAATTGAGCGCACTTTGCTATTATATATTATTCAAAAGTCATATTATTTAAATTTGGAAAAATGTCCTACTCTTATGAAAACATTCTTTTAAAAATGTACATCACAACTCGTTCTCTGTTTTCGCCACAACCAGGCATCATTCTTCTAGTAGACTATCCAAAAATTAAATGTGATAAATTTTTAGATAAAGAACTTTTTTGTAAAATATAGAACAATATATGATATTGAATTTGTACCGTTAATATTTAAGAATAAACTTTTCGGTTCTAATCCTGGAATTAAGGATACAATTATAAAAGTTAATGATGGTGACAAAATTCGTTTATCAATACGTTGAGTAACTGTTGGTCAGCTTCACCTAACTTTATCATTTTAATTGTACTGTTTTAAAAGACAAAATTAAATAGGACGAAGTTTCTCTAACAGTCGAATTTGTATTGACTGAATTAAAATATGCAGTTATCTATGACTATTTTCTGCTTAAAGATGAATGCGAATATGTATTTCAGGGATAAAACACTAAAGAATACGAAAGATAAAACATTAAACGTGGATAGAAGATGGTTAGACATATTTCCGTATTTTTTAACCCTTTAAGCGGTCAATTATTTTACCAGAAATGCTTCCAAAAACGGCATATTTTTTTATTGCATATAATTAAGTACCATACTATGATATTCAAAATATCATAAGAATATATTTTCCAAACCAAGTGAGAGGGAAAATTAAAATAAATAATTTGATTGGTGGATTCTCCCTCCATTTTTTATAAAATGATATAATTCCAAGAGGGGAAGAGAAAAAAGAAGAACTCAAATCTTAATCAGAGCTGAGCTCACTGCACGAGTCATCTGAGGAATAATCCAAATAATTAGAAGAAATATCTGTATCTGTAGCAGAATGTAGTTCATCATCTAACAAGAAAGTATTTTCGTCGTCTATTCCATCCATAATTTCCATAAGATTCACAAGCACGGCATACAGTAGAACAAAAATTTCAAAGAAAAGTTCCCGCTACATAGAAAAACCCGGATGAAAAGCATTTCATTTACATGTACAAGCCACGCCATCTGTTGAAAAATAATAATAAATAGTCTCTTTCAATAATGAAAAATGCGGGCAAACCAGAAAAGGGAAGGCGAAAATATCGATGCCCGTACGCCATACGGGCAAACCAGAAGAGGCCAATTTCGGGTAGCACGTACACTGTACGGGCAAACTCCTTAAGGGGTTAAATGAATATATCGCCATTAAAATTCAAAATTATTGTTTGAATGTGCACTATGTTGCCTTGGCACAAATGTTAATGTAAAGAAGGCTTTTTTGCTTAGTGTAAGTTGTTCTGAAGTGAGTGAGCTATGCAAAGAAAATTTAGACTTACTCCCGAAAAATTCATTCAACAGAAAACTGTTATCTTAAGAATTAAAATTTGCATCAATTAAAAATATAAATATTAGTCTTTAAATTATTTTAGATTAAAAATGTAATTGAATGGACAAAGCTCAGTTTTTATTTCAGAAATCTAATTATAGTATATAATGATACGCCTTCCGTACTCTTTTTGTAAAAAAAAAAGTTGGCCACTGGACAATATCAATAATCACAGACCATGGGTAAACGCAAAGCTTAACATTTCTGGAAGCACCATAGACAGTATCGATTGAACATTTTCCAAGTGAGCATCTGATCCCCCAAAAAACGCAACTGCCCTTCATATAAGATTCTCCTAAGGCAGCTCAACTTCTGTGAACTAGTAATCACTCAGTTTCCTCAAAGAGACAAAGACACCGCTCTCTGTAATAAAAATATCCTCTCCATGGGGATGTTGCCGACCACCCGCGTCTTAAAAGGAGCAAGAAATAGAAGCATTTTGCTTTTTCGAAGATGTGAAAGAAAAGAGCAATTTTTTTGCGACCGGAAGCTGTGCTTAAGTAGATCGCTTTAGGTATAGCTTTACACAAAAAAAGTAAACTCTTGGATAGTTAAATTTACAAAAGCATGAAGTAAAATAAATACAAAAAAGATATTTGTTGTACGTAAGCAGTATTGCACAAAGGCAAAATATTTAAATTTATAAACACTTTGGAGGATTACAGATGTGCGAAATTATTAGAAACAGCTGTCACTCCTGGCAGCTAAGACCACCCTTACCTGATTAGGCATGGACTCGAGCTGGGTTTGGATGACAGAAATGAGTAACTTCCTGCTTAAAACCTGTGCCACACTTCTCTCGTGACCAGATGTTTTCAATGGATGAGAGATCTGGAGACCGTGTAGGGCAGGTCAAAAATCGAATACTCTGTGTATTGAGAAAAGTTAGAACACGATATGCGTCATGTGGTCTTATGTTATTTAGTTGGAAGATAGCATTTGACAGGCCTCCAAGAAAGGGCACAATCACTGGACGTAAGATGTTAGAAATGTACCGATATAAATTGACATTATCCTCCATGCGAACTATAGATGTGAGAGCCGTGTACCCAATGGCTGCCCAAACCATCACACCGGGTTCAGAGTCCCTATGCCAATATCGAATGAGAGCAGACGACGAGTGGTCTCCTCAGAGCCTCCAGATACGTATGCGGCCATCAGAATATTGCACAGAATATGCGGCCATCAGAATATTGCATATAGCATACGTATGCGGTTCATAGTGACACTTCTGTATCCAGCGTTGTCGTTCCGTGCTCCAGAGCTGCCGTCTCTCTCTATGTTGCATTGTCAAGGGAAGCCGAAGTAATGGTCACCGTGCTGACTGTCCACGCATCTGTAAACGTCGTCATAACGTTCGAGCAGATACTGGGAGTGTTGCAAACCTGTCAATTTCCTGACTAGTGGTCCGTGATGTGATTGTACGACTTTGCAGGGCCGACCTCACAACATGTCTGTTCACTCAGGAGTTATTCATGGGAGGGTGTCGAGATCCTACATGAAATTCAGTATGACACTCAGCAACTCATTGATTCCACAATTGCGTGTCAGTTGTTGGATTTCAACTAGTGTGATAGGCAATATCATGGAAAGATAATCCACACTCTCGATAAGCAACGATTCTGTCTTTATCGAATTCGACACTTACTGGTAAGCATTTGTTCTTATTCGAGGCATAACACGATATTTTGAGCAAACTCCAACCTTACAAAGCGCTTTCCAAATGAGAAATTCACTACACAACTGTTCTTTTAGGCAGTGCTTCTGAAGTCATTTCTCCTTCCTGCGTTGTCTAAATGCGCTGAAATACTAATAATTTTCATATCCTACTTTTCTTCCTCTCATGTGATTTTGATGTTCATCTGATCATTCCTTCGTGGTATAGGACTTTAATGGATGGTAGTAGTAGTGTATATATATATATATATATTGCAAATTTAATTATTTATTTGTTGCTGTTGTGGATTTAGCTGTTGATTTTACAACCACGAGTGAATCAAAATTCAGATTTTTAGAAGAGATTTTAGATAAAATTCTTAGATGAATTCACATTATTCAGTATAAAAACCTTTTTCTTATAATATAATTTTGATTTAAAAAATTACAGTGTATGGTTAAACTTAATAGAAAATAAATTATATATTCTAATTAAAATAGTAAATTTTTACAATTCATTTTTCTTTAATATAGTAAAATATTTCTTTCTTATACTTAACATTTTATATATCTCTTTATCTTAAATATCTTTAGTATTGTTTGTTTTACGTAGCCTTTTAAACACTCTTAATTTAAAATTAATTTCTGAATAATGTAATATATCAGTATCGAAATGAAATTTCCTTTAATACAATTTGGACTGAATTTACAATTCTGTTATGAAGACTTTATAACAATATTCGTACAATGAATTGCAATTTTTATTGCCTTAATAATACCAGCTGCAAGGAAAATCTTCAAGAGCTTCAGACTTTATTACACAAAGTAATACTTGTGTATAAAACAATGAATTTGCTTCATTAAGAAGAAGATTAAAATACAATTTGAATCTATTTTAAATGACATCATGATGACATCAATGGCAATTTATTGTGAATTTAATTACACAAAAGAGCTCTTAGGAATAGAATTAAGGCATTTTATCAATAAACAAGTGACGAATTTTTGAATTGTATCTGATTCAAATAAAACGCCCCATACATTTTGTAGCTGTCAGTTTTGTCAGAAACTGACACTTTAAAAATTCTTCTATTTTCAGTACATCTCTAAGAACAGCGACAAAAAAATTAGTTAATCTTAATCAACTCCTGATTCTTAGCATCTTTATTATAAATACGTTCGACAATAATTTTAGTATTCTATTCATATGTCAGAGAGTGTTGAAGTTTTGTCCCCTCAACTTTCATCTAAGGTGCAATGCAACAACATTAAATATTCAAATCAGAAACTACTTGTGCATCCAGAGATGATTTTCTCTTTCTTCAATTGAGATATTTCTAAATTTCTTTTTTACAAAATATGTAATGCGCTTAATATATTACTGCTTTATAACATCATATTCTTAGAAACCTCTCAGTTAAAGACTACCTAATGCATGACATAGAAATATAATATTTTAAATCACGTCAAAAATATGTAAAAGGATAAAAATTTACATTTCGTTTTTAAAAGCAATGCCGGAAAAGCAATAAACATGTAGATTACATAAACGCTGCTTTGAAATCACATTTGACTTATTTTGCCACTTTCTTGCTCTTATTTTTTTTTCTTTGATCTTTTTTCATGTAATATATAATTTTTCTTTACTCAGGCTAGTATGCATCAAAAACACATTATGGCATAAAAAATTTTAAAAATCAGGAGCTAATTACTGGAAAGTCAATGTGTAAAAGTGCTCCTAATGAACGAGATGTTTTTATTGGAATTTATGTAGATTGATTATAATATAGGAAGAGAAAATTCCTGAAATGAAAGAATAAAAATTAAGTAGAAATTAAATAATCAAACGCTTAAGATAGTTTAATTGTGGTTTTAATTTTCAAAGCTAATTTACAAATTCATCCCATACGAGGAAATATTACCTAAAACAGCTTATTAAAAATTTATTTTTCACCTGACTTTTCAAAATTAACTAAATAAGATTATTCTTAATTGCAAAACAAAGCTATATCAAATTGAACACGATGGTAAGTTTTTCACCCCGATTCCTAATAATCCGCTTTCTTTGAAAATGATTTTTCATCTCTTTGCTTAACACACACACAATTCTTCACTAAGGGTAAGTTTACTCAACGCTTTATTTATCATGATACATTCATCATCAAAAACAAAAACATTTGCACATTAGAAGAAATAGACAAATTGAAATGGTATTTGAAAGTTAATACTTACTGACATCAAGAAATGATTAATAATTGATTGTTAGGATGACAAAATTCCTTGATCAAAAATATAACAACTCCCAATAGGATAATGTGCTTCCCTTATTTCTAATACATTCTGCCACACGCTATAGCATGGAGTCGTAGACGTTCTTTATGGTGTCTTGACCCAACTCATATATATTGAACTTTGAATTTATTTATCTTGCACATTTTGGGGTAGCGGTGGAATGTTAACCAAACAACCTATAGAATCCTGTAAATTTTGTATGGGCAATAAGCCCAGCAATGCTACTGACCATATCATAGTGTCTAGAGCTGTGAGACTAGCTTTGAATTGGAGAAGTGTTAAGACGGGCGTTGCCTTGTTGAAATAGGTATGGGAGTTAACAAAAGGAATAGCCACCTGTCAAAGGACCTCTTTAGCTTACTCTTGGGTCATCAAAGGGGCTCTGATGAAGACCAACAGTGATCGAGCATTGCACAGAATCGCACCCGAGATCATAACAACATACTGTATGAATGTGTGACAAGTGACAACAAATCGTCCATCGTGGCGTTGATTGCATTAAAGCCTCACAAGGGTGCGATTATAATCCTCACCGAGACAAAAGCGTTACTCATCACTGAAGACAACCCGCTTCTATTCCACATAGATCCATTCTACTCTTTTACGGCCCAGTTTTAGTCACTAGTGACATTGTGGTGGAGTCAAGATACAATCACCGTAATGGTCTTCGCACAGGCAATTCAGAAGCCGACAGCCATCTACTAGTAGCAAAGGCACCTACAGGATGATACAGAGAGAGTATCTCTGTTCAGAATTGAGGCAACTGGTTTGGTTCGCACTTGATGAATAATTCTACCGACTTCCTGGTTGTTGTAATTTACTACTTGTAATCCCTTCAGCTCTCTTGATCTTTCTAGTCATGAATGATAACTTCCTTGAAACCAATTCCTCCAACAGCGTGAAAATGTAATATTTCCACGACCTATATAACGAGCAAAAATCACCACCCGCCTTCGTACAGGTTTAGGATGCGATCTTCTCAAGAGCATATAACTGTTTAAATGGTTGTCCTTTTCTTCTCACAGGCGTTCTACACTTCTGCACTTAGTACTGCGATAAGTTTTATGTTTGCTGATATCAGTAGCGCCGAGATGACTGACACATCAAAATATCTTACACAGACGAAACAATTTCTTAATTTGCATTTACGAACCTAGCTTCTATCAGAGTGTAACTTTTTTTAAAGACGAATGTAACTCAATAATTAATAAGTTCATTTAAAACATTTGATAGTAAAATTAAATTCTAATTTACTTCTAATATGATAATAAATAAATATAACTTCTAAAAAACTGCCTGAGAATTTGCGATCATGATAATAAAGTTGATAATAAGTTTAAGAATAAAGTTGCTGCTATATATGCGTGTGTGAGTAAAGTAACTTACTTTTAACTATTACTATTTAATTAATTTTTATATAAAACAGTCGAAGCCAATTTCAGTTTCATAGACTTTTTTTATTTTGGTGGAGAGAGAGACAATTTCCTCGCGGCAGGAATTACACAACTACGCCGTTGGATACAGATTTTGACAGCATGTGTATAACAACAACAGTAAGAAAGAGAGAGTGTTTTTCACTGTGTTTTTATTTTTATATAAGGGAAATTTCACTTTAAACGTCAGAGATCACGTGGTATGGATGGAGGGACTTTAAGGGAATCTAAGAATAGAGCTCAAGTTTGGTAGGGATCATCCTTACAGATCTGAAGCGTGTAATACGCTGAACCTGCGAATTTTTAAGAGCACGTGATTAAATAAATTAAAAAGAAAAAATGGAACCGTAACAGGAAATAAAAATGAACACTATCCTTTAAAGGAGAGAATAGGAAAATTTAGGAAATTAAATTATTAAGCTGAGAAATTAACAGGAATTAAGGTACATCGTTATATATACTCATGGACAAAAAAATTAGCTCACCAAGAAATAATTACGGGATCGAAACAAAACTTGGCATGATGGTACATGTCGAGGAGGTATGCAAATGATTAAAAATGCAGCGTGATTGCACATTACGTATGATAAAATATTTTTAAAATATTCATATTTATTTTGGTATAAATGAAAATCTAAGCAGAAAGTTTGGTTATGGAGTATAATATTTAATTACACAAACACATACACATACAAACACACACACACACACATATATATATATATATATATATATATGCATATATATATATGCATATGTATATATAACACATCGATCAATAACTCCCGAGTCTAACATTGAAAACAACATTTTTTTTGAAAATTTTTTTTTTATTCATCAACATAACACCTTTTGTTAATCACCTTTTAGGGTGATACAATCGTTCTTTGCTGTTTTTGTTCCATCGAAAGCAATCGCGGCACCCACTTGGAAAAAACCTTTTTCACTTCACTTCAAAAAACCTTTTTCCTGGTCCGATCAACTTAAAATTTTGACACGTTTCAAGCAAAGGTTAGTACTCTAGAAAGACCTGGTTACTGGTTTACTACGAGCGCCATCTTTGGGTTAGTCTCGGGAGTTATTGATCGATGTGTTACATACATACATATATACACTCATGGACAAAAAAATTAGCGCACCAAGAAATAATTGGGGGACCATAACGAAACTTGGCATAAAGGTACATGTTGGGGAGAAATGCAAATGATTAGAAATGTAGCGTGATTGCGCATTACGTATAGCCAGTAGAGGACGTTTAACGTCATTCTCCGCTGAGTATAAAACAGGTAACGAAAGCTTGTTTGCGTGTGCTGAATCCTTTACAAAGGAAGAACTGAGGTAGACATGCCATTATGCCATTTTCGAAGACAATATGAGCAGCTGTCGCAGTTTGAGAGGGGGAGAATCATCGGCATGATGGAATCTGGGTGGTCAGCTAGGCGACTAGCTCGTCAATTAGGCCGCTCTGATTGTGTTGTGAGGAGGTGTTGGGACCAGTGCATCTAAAAGAGATATCATTTACTCGAAGACCAGGCTGAGGGCACCCTCGACAGACCAGTCGTCGAGAAGACTGCCACATCATCATAAGAAATGCACGCATATAGCCAACTGCTTCATTGGCCGCCATCCAGGCACAGGTTTTTCAACAAGACAATGCTCGACCTCACACGGCAAGGGGTTCACAAGATTGTCTCTGCACTGTTACTACCCTTCCTTGGCCTGACCGATCCCTTGATTTGTCTCCAATCGAGCATATCTGGGATCGTTAGGGAGGACGAGTTGGGCATCCCACGAGTTTGAATGAACTAGCGGCAAGGTCATGGAACGAGATGACTCAAGACATCAAACAGAACTTGTATGCCTCAATACCCAATCATATCGCATCATGCATTCGCGTTACAGGGGGTTCAATAGATATTAAATCCTCCGTTCTTTTGCTTTTTTCTCAGAAATAAATAATCTTTTTTCTTCGATTTTGTAATCATTTACTTATATCAAAGTTGTCTTTGCGTATGCAAAATTTCTTTTCATTTTGACGACTCCTTCTTGGTGCGCTAATTCTTTTGTCCATGAGTGTACTATTTATTGTTTTTCTAACATCTGGATGATTCTATATCTTTTTTTATTATTTAAATTGGATGTTTCACAAATGTTCTGTATATGTATAAAGGCTGAGTCCTGTCAGTTATGGTGAAGTTCTCAATTCTGTGATGTTGCTCCGTTCAAATACTTAATATAATTGCTTGCAATAACGGTGTTGCTCTTTACATCTTAGCGAAAATATATATATAAATGTATGTATATGAGTAATAATCATTATTTTTTTCATTTTCTTATGACAATTAATCTTATGTGTTACAATACGATTATCATTCAATAAGTCCTTAGAAAAAGATAGAACAACAATTATTTTAGGAAGATGTTTCTTTATTTTATTTATTCATTTATTTTTCAACACAATCTCCTTTTAGATCTATACAATTATCCAAGCGTTACTCCAACTTTTTAAAGCCATCTTAAAAATAAGATTTTGGAAGGTCCTTAAGATAGGCATGTGTTTGGGAGATGATCTTTTTGTTCGACGTGAACCGTTGTCCGCCGAGCCATTTTTCTAAGTTTAGAAATAAAAAAAAAGTCAATTGGTGCTAAATCCACTGAATATTGTTGATATTGTGATAATACAAAATCGAACTCTTTGATTTCGGCCGTCGAAACTGCACAGGTGTGCATTGTCTTGATGGAAGAGGATTTTTGTCTGTTTGAAATGAGGACATTTTTTCCTGATTTCTTCTCTCAACAGTCGCAAAAGTACGTCGCATAATAGTAAATACTTTTTTTTTATGTCCAGCCATCTTAGTAAACATTAAAATTTCCAGTAATTTGATTTCTAGAAGTGTAAGTCTGGATAATAAAAAAAAGGGATTTTAAGGGTTCCAGTTAATTTACACAATTATCATGTAAATTCCAAGACATTATCAAAATTTATTTTACAGTCTTGTATCTTTATGAAATAGGAACACTATATAATGCTCATATTATAAAAACAATTGAATAAAATTACAAGCAACTCTTATTAATTCAATCGAATGAAATGCTTTGGAAAAGATTTCCAATATATTAAAATTTTACTCACAACATTCAGCTTAGACAAACACTAAAAAATTATTTAAGAGTTTTTCGATAAAATTATGACTTTAGAACTTGACATAGATTCCGTTGAAGCTCGTAATTAAAGGAAGCTTGATTTTTCATGGACCATGCGAGTTTTTATTAACCTGATCGGTCATACTATCAAGGGCTTAAATTTAAAATATCAATTTAAAAATAAACCAGTGATAGGTTTTGATGGTCTTTCGAACAAAAAGGGAGCATAACATCTTTCTCTGTTTATTGGAATGATATTATAGGAACATGTCGTGATTCATACTTATTCAAAATCATGATTTGAAGTCAATTCTGTTGAATCGCTAAGCTATTTTATTCAAAAGCCTTAAAATAAATAATGAGAAATCTTATGAAATATTTTAATCTGTACAATGCATAAAAAAGAATTTATTTGTAAAAGAACTACTTCTGTAATACAAACAAAAATTTCTTGTTGTAAAAAATTTTCGCGAACTTTTAAATTGTTTATTTATTCTAGGACATTTGAAAAAGTGAAATTGCCGAAAAATAATTTTATCACCGACAGGGAATACTTATTTTACAGAAAACATTCTTTTTTATATCAATAATCTTTAACATTTTTAAAAATATATATAATACTCTATTATTTTGAAATTTACTTTGCTTCTTATGTATATTACAACTCAAACGATGATCAATGAAAAAAATTGCTTTACAGTTTTTTTTTTTTCCTTTTTTCTCGCCCATTGTTACTTAGAAACATGGTATATCTCAATTTAAGTTCTTAGATAATCGCAGAGAAATGACAGCAATATTAAACGACGTAATAAATGTAATGTAAATTTTAATAGGATGTCTTACGAATATGTGGAAAACAGTCCTTCTTATTTATGAATTTAGAACTTCTTATTAAAACTTAGTAAATTAAGTTATACGGATATTATATGTAAGTGAAAAGTTTAATAATCTCGGCAAGAGATTACTTGGATATTTTCACATTATTACATATTTTCACAATTGTTTTCCTTCTATAATATGATTAAAGAGACTAAAATAATTTGCAAAAAGCAGTTAGTATTGCAGTAATCATTTGAACTTGGAGAAAGCCTTTAAGAAATTAATTTTTATTATTTTTGAAATTACTGAGAAACAATTTTTTCATCACCTAAACTATTCAGTATTACAGAAATTATTTTAAATATTTCTCAAAACGTGAATATTACTTTAATGATTAATTGTTACAGTCACACATATTTTATCTTAACACTTTCGTAACAGGCTACTTTTCCTAAGCTTTCAAATAAATCGAGGTATTTTTGTGATATAGAAATATTTCAATATATATGTATTGGATTAATTATTTTTGTAACCAATTAATTTTATTGAAAGTTTCAGGAGTTGTAAATAAGCAATATTAGTGATGTTTTTAGAATGATAGTTTTTGAAAGAGCTTTCTTTTAGTACAAGTACATCACAAAATTGCATACATTAAAATTATAAGTCCAGGAAATTTCTTCTTTTCTATTGTGATAATATCATTAAACTTTAATGCATATTATCAAAAACTTTACACTTAGTTACTCTTTCATTATAATATATCTGTTTATTTCATGTTTCAGATACAAGAAGTCAACTTTAAAAGATATCTCATCTGCATCAACGATATTTTAAGTAAATTCATTAATTAATGTCATACCTGAATTTCTTTCAAATTATTCTAACAGCAGTGGAGTATTAATATTATCTCCCTCATCAATAAAAATATTTTTTATTCACTGTCAGTATTTTCATCCACTTCTTATTCAAAAGTATGATCATTATATTTTTCATATAAAATCGACTAACACTTTTTATAGGTACAATATCACTATCATCATTGCTAGGTAAGTTTACTAGATATTATTACTCGATATAAATAAATCATTTTTTTTCTTTTCAAATTCATCGAATTTATCAATTATGGTAAGAAACTAAACGCAAATTAAACTAATTTATTGATCACTAAGATATAACTAATTCACTGAAAAAGACTCAGATTTGATGGAAATATTTACATCCAGAAATTTAATAATATTCTGCTGTAAATATATAATACTGTATTCTAATAATTTATCAGGATATCACACTCTTCTGGCAAAATGAGAATTCTCGTTTCCCAACAACAACGTTTTTCTTAACCGAGAATTCTAGCTTCCAGATGCGAATATTATTATTGTTCACCACTTAACTGAATATAGTTCTAATTAGTGGTATTCGTTTATTCTAAATACATTTGTAATATGTGTTATATATTAGCAAACCTCTCTTAACTAACATCTGGGGCTTCTTTCTGACTTTATTTTTTAAGTTTCCAATTTCTTCCTAATCAAATGAAGCGTGATTATGCAAATTAAATAGACTTTAGAAGTGGAGTGAATAGATATAATCGAGTTACACAAAAGCGACAGAAATTTGAATTGGAGTAGAAAGTTACGATAATAGGAAGGGTGCTAGTGTGAAGTGCTCGGTAGTTTTCTTGAATGTCTGCGTGAATTGTTAGGACTAAGACCCAACGCTGTCTGGTTGATTGAATATTTGGAGGATGTACTTGCATCCTAATTTTTTTGATATGTTATAGAAGTTGTTAGTACTCGTGAATATAAACTAGAAAATATTTGAGAGCAACCATTAATAAACTCTATTTTGTAATATAAAGTTGACTATTTTAATTACATTATCTGTACTTGAACTTAAGTTGAAATTAATTTTTGTTTTTAGAGTAACATTTAAGATGACAGACAAGAAGGGGAATAGTATTACATCACACATTCGCTAACTCAAAAATTAGATCGGTATTTTAAAAGAAGTATAAAGTTGTATATCTGCATAAAAAGGACAATACGAATGCAAAATAAGCGAGAATATTTATCAGAATACTTTCTATAACAATGATTAGAAACATAGTCAAAAGGCGAGTAATGAGACAGTTTATTTTCCATCAATTGCTAAGTATCTACTGGCCATGCTGTTACTAGACACATCGTTGAAAGTCATTTAGATTGAAGAGCAGCAACCCCTTACATAGCCTCAAACAAATCTTCAGAATATTTGTCGCACATGTTTTTGCTGTTGTATTTAAGAGAGAATAAAGCATGGCGTATTGATTTTTATTTTCGAGTCTTTCGAGATTGATATTTATTTTTATGTATGAATCGCAAAATTTAAATCGCTTCTTTCGTTTTCGTTCAGGAATCAATCAATAGAATGTATTCTATTTCTCTCTATTTTTAGAGTCTCGTTTTTTTTTTCCATTTCTGTGAAGTAATCTCAATGAATGCCGTTCACACGAAAAAATTGAATATGATTTATTTCAAGCGGTATCAAGCAGAATGTACTCGTATGTTATTTAGTAGAAGAAAAAAGGAAGTTTTTGTTTTGGAGCCATTGAAAGTAATTAATGTACTTTTATTAACAGATTGGAAGCTATTCCCCCCCCCCTTTGGGCGCTCTGGATGGTTGACTACTTCAATATTTATCTCTTAAAATTCAAAATTTGTTAAGTTTCCCCTTTAAAAGCTATTGGTTTGATAGTGTCTTTTTATTATCACAGTATAATTTTACTCCACTATTAGTTTCCGAACGTGTATCGAAAAAACAAACTTAAGAATTAATTTTAAAAACATTATTTTTCTAACAACTCATTCAGTTTTTTTATGTTATGACGTTGAGCTAGATCACTATTTTCACTTTACTAATCTTGGGGACATTTCTAATTGAATTACTTAGAATAAAATCCTTTCCAACAAAATGAAACGGGATTTATGCTAATTGTACTGAAATTATGAAATTTAGTGAACAGATTGGATAAATTACGTTTACAATCAGCAATAAATTAAATAATAGAGAGTTAAAGAGTTGGAAGTTAATTACTGTGTGATAGAAATAATGATAGTGGTAGTAAGTGAGACGTCGGATCCCTTTGTTCTTGATTTAACAAGCAGTCAGAGGAATCCTAGAAAAGGTAGGAAGATGATTCTAGAATCTATCCATCAATTTCAGTTAGTCCATTCACTGGAATCCGAGGGAATTTGTTAGGATTGATTTAAATTGATATCCTAAAAATTTGTTCAAACGTGTTTAAAGAATTTAATCATAGAAAAAAATAATAACCAATGAGCTTTAATATTAAATAAATCGGACAGTAAAATGGTTAACATTATAAGTGAACTCTAATCTCCTTCGTGATAACTGCGAATTTTCTTAAGTAATTAATCAATATTAATAATGAAAAGTGAGTCAAATAATAATCAACTAGTGTTATAATGGTTGGTTCATTATCTTTTTAAAATTTTAGTTAATTAATGTAAATTGTTTCTGATCAATTAATTATTTTCAATCAAATTTTACCTACGTTAAGAAATGTATTATTACTTCGAAATGCCATTATAATTCTTGATTCAAATCATACTCTATCACTAAATATATTATTCTTTTGATGACATAGGATGCAATATTCTTCCTTTTTAACTCTAAATAACCATTTCTAAATATGGCAAGTGCTTCTGGAAAAGTTCGTTATTTGACATAACTTTAGTTGCACTAATTTACTTACACTTTTTACTATATTCGTTTAAGAATTCGATTAATCAAATCTGATTTAAATGTATAATGAATAATACTTTATTTCTTCGTTCTGTTTCTTTTCAAGCTCTAAATATAATTAAGAATTAATGAATAATTCAAGTTAGTACATGGATGTAATAGTAAAAAATAATTTCTTTTTTTTTTCGCTTAACGTTTTGAATATTTTAATTACCATTTGCAAATCACCTCCCATTTGACTGTCAACTATTTTTCGCAGATTCCCTTTTGCAAAAGAAAGAGGAAAAAAATTCAATAAAAATCCCAGAAACTAAAATATACGCAATATGAAAAGTTTTAAAAACCAAATTTTTTTTAAAAAGATAGAAAAATGGAAAATAATATATTTAATATTACAACAGGTTTTAGACTCTTGAGCTGGATTATTCAAGAACTATAGGACTAATTATATCATCAACAAAATATATTATGAAATGGTTATAAAATCAGAAATATAAATTTAAATAATCTGAAAACTTGAATCTAAAAACTTTAATTAGAAAGAAAATACACAAAATCCAAAAATAATTTTTAAGAAATATACGCTATAACAACATAAGCGAAAAATTATGAAAAACTCAAAAGAAAATATCAAAATTCTTCAAGTAAAACATACTATGTGCAATAAAGCAGCATACATGAAATTCAAAGGAACGAGCACAAATTTAGAAAATTTCATAACAGAAACAAATTAAATTTAGGAAAAAAGAATTACTCTCGAAGAAATAACCCATGAATCATTTATTTCAAGTCATACAAAAATTTGAAATACATACATACGTATATATATATAAAGATATTTACCAAAACTGTGACCAATGAAAGTGGAAAAAAACTCAAAAAATTAATCAATCAGATTTAAAAAAACTTACTTGAGAATACCCTATGATTAACCTCAGCATCATACAAGACTGACGTTTACGAAACGAGATCTTACAACTTTTTCTAATACAGGAAATATAGAAGTGTCTTCTATCAGAGATAAAGAGTACTAATACAGAATTTTAACAACTTTAAAAATCATTAAAGCAATATGAGAAAAAAAAGGGGAAAAAACTTAATTTAAAAAGAGAAGAAATTTTTAAGAACACAAAAACAAAGTTTTAAAAATATGAATAATTTTGAAATAGTAAAAATAAACTAAAACTTATAATTATTATATTTTAAATTACTCTTAATAAAGCTGGTTTGAAAATCTACTCTCAAGCAAATTTTTTTAAACCTATCCAAGTAAATATAAATAACTTGTGTTTCAGTCACAAGTCCAATATTACGCAAAATTTGATTATAAATCATATTACAAAAATATTCATACTTAAAGAATTCTCAAATAAGGATACTTAATGAATCCCAGAAGAGAAAATGCCCCTGTTATCATAGATACTACTTTTCATTTTATCTTTTTTTTAAAAAAAAAGTATCTGAATATACCTTTTCACATGCGTATGCGTGGAAGTTAATTCAATTATATTTCCGTCTCATTGATTTTCACTAATTGCTGATTTATTGTTCAAACTTCAAGAAATTAAATTCTCAAAATGTTATTATTTTTTTTATGAAGGGTTTTCAAATACGTAAAATTGATCTTTAACGATTCTTGACAGAATTTTCAATCGTAACAAATTTTATAAGTTCTAAGCACTATTAAAGCGATGCAGCATATAAATCTATAACCTTCGGGTTCAAATAGCATCTTCTTTCATGACATACTAGTTTTTTTTTATCCTCAAAATAATGTAACGATTTGTTAAGATTTATAAAGCTTGATAGCCTGCAATCCGATTAGATCCTTAAAATCTATCACTCAAACATTTCTGCAGTTTAATTTCTGAATAAGGGTCCTAAATTTAAATTTTGCAAAATCATCCATGTATTTTTATTTAATAAATTCATTTCAGAAGTATGATTTTTATGAAAAAATTAAAGTAACAAGTTATGTATATTAAGTAAATATATATAAAACAATGCTTTTAGATAATTCTCAATTACATATTAACCATGTAAATATCAATAACTTATAAGTTAAGAAATCAGCTTAAATTAATTATAAGGGAATAAATTATTTAAGAATCGTGAAATATACAATTATAATAACAAAAGTTCATTAATGAATAGCAACATTGAGAGAAGGATATTATTTAATTAAAAAAAACGTTGAATTTTCTTTGTCGAATATTTGAATATTTTCAATCAAAAATTCAATAAGATTTTGGAGTTATACTAGCAATGATTTTCAAAAATAACAGGAAAATTTAATTCAAACTAAACAATGATTAATTTTTTTAAATAACTGAAGCTAAAAGTGTGACAAAAATAATGAAATTTTTTTCATAAAAGTGCTAATTATATTTATTTTAGACTGAAGTTGTTAAAATGGGTAATTTATGCTAAATTTATTGATGTAGTAATTAAAAAGTAATATAAAAATCTAGTACTTTCTTTATTTATCCGATAAATATATTCAGCTTGATTATAATTTGATTTGCAAAATTTTTACTTAAGCTAATCCCTTGTCAAGTCACTTTGTTCATAATTCGAAATAAAAGTTCGAATTACAGTCTAGATAAGGAAGTACAGGCTAGATTTTCATTTTTAAAATTATGAAGAGTGAGATCATTAAGAATTTCTAGATGATGTAGAAAAAAGAGATTCCGCCTCAATTATTCAGTTATCCCTGTTCCCTAAGGTGCAAGTGGAAACCTTTAATTTTAATTATTGATATTACTTCTCCTTCAATTCTTCAAAAACATCTTCATTAATATGGAGTCGTCATTATTGAACATTTGAATGTCTCAATTGAAAGAGTTTATTAAAAACAACATTTAGAGAAACATGATATCTTCATTAATATGGATACGTCATTATTGAACACTTGAATGTCTCTGTCGAAAGCATTTAATAAAAGCAATATTTTAGGGAAATATGTATTTCTTTAATTAATTAAAACTATACTTTCTGCTCTTTTACCCATTTAATAGTTGATGCAATGAAATGCTTCCCCTTTTTATTACATTTTGTATTTATTGCATGGAATGCATTAGAATTAGAGTGAAACAAGAAGTATTTAATTTTGGTAATGATATTTCTATTGTGGTGACATTATAATCCTTCAGTGAATCAAATTTAAAAATCAATCGATGACCCAAATTTAAGCCATTAGCTCCATAGAAACTGTCATTTAACATAATAAGTAATTCATAGATATAGACATTTGTTTTGTAGTTGCATGTAATATGGAAAGTTATTTAAATGTTGAATAGATTTTCGGTGCATTATTATGTAAATGGAATTTTCTATGCAATTGTTACTTAAAAATATAAATTTCATTTTATATACAACCATTGACCTACTTCCATAATACAAGTCTTTTGTTTCTTTATGTTCTAAGTTCTTGATACAAATGCAGCGATTTTTTTTATCAAATTTTGGGCTTAATCAAAATATGTTCGTTTCAGTAGAAAAGCACAATTATGGAATAATTGATTTAAAAAGACTTCTCAGGTTTTTATTTGAATGAATTGCTTATTTATGAGAAAGGTAATTTTCGTTTTTACCATCAGGGCAAATGAAGCGTAGAAAATTAGGATCTCCTTTCCAAAAAGGGAGTTTCAGTTTTTAATCAGTTCAATTTGCATAAATAAAAAATTTTCATTGTTAATAGTATGAAAACCTGGTACATTCTCTCTATAATTTCCATTCGCTTTATTTACAATATTTTATTTAATCCATTTTCAAGCATGAATTATTGCTTCAGCATTTTCAAACCGCTATGAATTAATTGATTGATTATTCATGAACTTTATACGTAGAATCAACTCGAGGCTTTCGGAGATTCATCTCACAATTTTGAGCCTCGGTCAAGTAACAAGGGCAACATCTAAGCAGGCACTTCACTCCCAAACTCTTCCCCACTATCCTAAAGTGAAGACTGAAACTCTACAGATTTAAATTGTAACAACCCTGACACACCAAAGGTGTTCAGTGGAATCAAGATTTGAACCAACGATTGAATGAAATAGCTCCAGCTGCAAGATTGCGACCTTGCCCACTCGGATATCGTACCACTCAAAACACAATGAAACGATTTTTTTATATCTAGAATTCCTTATTGATGCATCTTTTGGTTTGTAAATAGTACCAACTCAAAGTGTTGAAAAATAGTCATAAGTATTGTATTAAAAAAACCCTGAATACTCCAAGAAAACATATATTTGTGCTTTCCTCATAAAAGTAAAAATCAAATAGCAGAGAACTCGTGGTTTAAACTCAATGAAAACTTTCAAATATATCATTTATTTGATCGTATTTAATTATAACTGAAGGTAATTATCAATTTTGCATACGAAAAATATATGGGTATGATTAACTATAATAATGTTACCTTTGGAAAATCCTATGAAGTCTAATTCAATTTTAAACTAACTATTCGAATTTCCTTGCATTATACTACTAACTGAAAATTTATCTCCACTACAAATTAGATTTATTTGAAGATCAGTCTAAACTGTTAATCAAAATGGTACATTTTTGGTTCTAAAAGTATTTGGTTTATAATTGAAAAAATCTTTTGCGGTTCTGATTTTACAAATAAGACATATAATATAAAAATTATTCAATACTGTCTTCGTTGAAAGTTTTCAACAAACTTAAGAGTGGAGTTCAGAATATATAAAAATTCTCAATGAAGTTTCAACTCGATTATTACTTAAAAATATTTGACCTAAATTAAACTGAAATTGAAAAGTAGCAAATTTATCACATTTGATCTTAATAAATTTAATACAAAGATAATTTAAATTCATCTGGTAAATCAAAATTTCTTTTTAAATTAATTGAAAAGCAAAGTATAAGGGATTTCGTATTATATAATTAGCAATATTTTAAATTTGCTAATGTTACATAATACATCTAGCTATTCTACAAATTTACTTACCTACTGCTTTAAACAAACGTTCATTGATAACAAAGTTAAAGATTAATATTTTCGCACTAAACTCATATACTTGCCTTACGTGTGTCACACCATGGTCCCTCCTTGCTTAACGAGATGTAAATTTAAGTTTTTCAAGTAAGACTATTATGAAAATGGAAAAAATCTAAACGAATGGGAGTATTGAGTTTTGTATCCTTATGGTAACAAAATGCCTTTTTTTAGAGCCAATTCCAACAAAATTCACTGGCTTAACTTGTGACAATGAACTAAATCGTAATTTCCCCTTCAACTAACCTTAGGGACTTATATGAATTGCTTAAAACGAAATTCTCCTCATTAAAATGAAACGTGGCTCATGCAGATTAGATTGGAGTTTGAAAGTGTAATATAAATAGATTTGATCAGACAAATATATAAGCTAGGAAGAATTTAATAGAGAGACTGAAAGTTAGTTAATTGATTTAAGTTAGACTTCTAATCCAGCCGTTCTTAAGCTAAGGAGAGATCAAGGGGTCTTAGACGAGATAGGTAAGGGATTCAAGAATGCTCCTCACTTTCACCTATTCTACTCACTCAAACCCGAGAGAATTTGTAAGAAATAAATTAGTTCTTAATTGTAAACGATAGTTCAGGAGCGTTTAGGAAAAGTAGCCTAAAAGATAATAGATTGTCTTCCAGATTTAAAGCATTCACACTTGAATAAAAATGCGTATTAATTTGGTTCTTCTATCTATATCTTCATTTGACTTCATTTAACTTGAGTTAATATGTTGCTGTTTTGAGAAAAGGGCGTCATCAAAAGTGCGTGAGCATAAAAAGAGGGCTACATAGTGTTAGGTTCAAATTATTGACATTATAGTACATAAGATTTGTAATAATTACACTTAGTTTACTTAAGGAATATTTACATTGCGAAGATACATTTAATTTAGCATTTTATCGCCTGCTTTATGTTAATAACCAAACAGAAAATTATTGTCTACTTTTATAATTTATCGTTTGCTTTTATTTTAACATTTCATTTAATATTTGTTCTTATGGCAAAATCATCTGTTTTTATATTTTTTATTGTTCACAATGGCAACGTTTTTATTAGTAAGAAACATTCGAAAGTTTTGTATTTGAAAATAAAAATTCACTAAGAATTTAAAGAAGATATTTCCTTTTTTTGAGAGTAGTTGCTTCTTTAGAGCCTGAGGCTTGGAAGTACGCTTACTTCATACAAATTAATATTATTTTCGAATAATTCTACTTTTTTGAGAACTTAATAGAAAAAAAAAAGTAAAATGTAAGTAAGCACATTCAAAAAGGAAATTAGCAAAACCTATTTCAATTTTTTTTTAAGACTTATAATATAAAGTGAATCTAATAATAATCAGCGGGCGTTACAAATTGAAATAAATATGGATTTAACTTCAACTTTACAACGCAAATGAATTATGAGGTTGATATGAGAAAACTTAAAATTAAGTAACTGAAACTAATATTGCAGAAGGTCATTTATAGAGCCTCTGACTAGAGAATAGTTTAAAATTAAACTTTTAACATTAATAAATTACATTCTTCACATTTTTACGTGGCAACAATATTTCTTGACCCTTCAGAGGTTTTTTTTTTTTTTTTTTTTTGTAAAATGTTATGGAAATAGAATTTTAAAAAAAATGTGATATCAATATAGTTCTATAAAATATGTTCGTCCTCCCCCTCCGTGAGCAATGAAAAAACCTAATTTCGCTTTGTCGGTAAGGAACATGTCACTTCCTCAGTATGCAACCCTTACAACACCTTACGACGATGGAATCTTTCGAATTTAAGTGAAGTCTGTATTCTTCCTATTTTCTCCAGAGCTCATGTATTCTTCCTATTTTCTCCAGAGCTCAGCGAGAATCGGAGTAATGCGTTAACATTAGAAATGACTTTTATAACACTTAGAAATAACAAATAAAGGCGAAAGAAACGTGCCTGGAAAATGGTATGTGCTGAATGCCATTGGAATCCTCAAACAATCGTCTTTCTTCAAATTTAATGGGATATTGCGAGGCATCTAACAAGATTAATTGAAGGAAAGTTTGAAAAAAGTCCTGGGAAACACAGAGATTCGGAATATTTTTTATCGTTTTATTAAGTTAGTTGCAGTGATTTTATAACAATTCGCGGGAATTATTTCAGGAAAAAAAGCTAACGAAATAAAAGAATTGGACTTGTCCTAAAATATTAGATTTCCGCGTTAACAATACTAGTTTCTTGGATAATTTGTTTTAATTTAAAGGAAAATTGTAGTGGTTTTTTTTTTATTATTATTAAATATTAGATTTTAGACATCTGAAATGAATATTACTATAAAAATAATGTGTGTAGAAATGTTCATGTAAGATGTTTACAAATCAAAACAAAATATAATAGAGAAAACAGTAAAAATAAGTAATGCTTTAATAGTTATGTATTCAAAAGACGTGTATTTCATTCAACGAATTTTAATGAGCTCCAATAATTATTTTATTTAAATTACGTTTATTAAGTTTAACCCTCAAAAACAGCATTAATCAATTATACTCAAAAAATTCACCAGGAAGAAGAAACCAACCTAGCACATTAATTACGATTAATGTATAATCTCTCTTAATTAACTAATTATGACAGCTGCTCTTATAGCTCTACAATGCTTTTAGACTGCATTCTAATGTCATGAAGAACAATCATTTTAAATTAGTCTTAGTGAATATCATGCTCCTTCAATATACTACAAAAATTAAAATAATCATTAATACTAAATAATTATTCAAAAAATGAGCGAGAGAACAATTGGTGGATCACGGATCATTTTAAAAATAAACCACATATTTCTGCATAATACCATTGCAGATAACGATTTTTTTATGTCTTACGAGATATATATTTAACTATAATATTTACTT
This sequence comes from Nephila pilipes, assembly GCA_019974015.1. Lineage (NCBI taxonomy): Eukaryota > Metazoa > Arthropoda > Arachnida > Araneae > Nephilidae > Nephila > Nephila pilipes. The sequence goes on along the minus strand of BMAW01011299.1, from coordinate 83,074 downwards.
ATGAAAATAATTCCCCACAACATCATTTGAATTCTGTTCACTTGTATATTCGTATTTTATGAAACAAACTTCAGATTTTAATATTTTCCGGTAAAATTAAATATTTTTAACTAACCCTAATCCAAAGTTCAAGACGAGAGGGAGAACGGTATCTCTCTATCACATTTATTACAATCTCTACGCGCCAATTAAACACATAAATTAATATTTACATTATTCACAACGATATAAGGGACTCCAAACCGCTCTTAAGTGCATTATCTCGCTTTAGCAGTCAGGAGAACAAATTACATCTAAAACATAGAAAGCCCGACTTACTCAGTCAAGAACTATATGTAATCTGAAATCTTTCCCATGATTCTATGTGCTCTCCCTTTAGACGAGACACGACGTCTCCTGGCGGTATTCAAATAAATTATTTATAACAATACTCTCTGTTATATTTATATTATTATATTATTATGCTACTATAAAAAAAATATAAGTTACATTTCCATATGCACTTTTTCTTCTCTCAATTTTATTAAGTTTAGTTATTAAAGTTTTTCAAAATTGAATTCGTTTCCAAAATTAAAACTCTAAAGAGTTTCTTCAGATATTAGGTAAATTTTAAAAATTAACTAAATATACATATTAACCTCAAAATGTACCTTAATATTATAATAAATAGACAAATTTGCGCAACATTCAACTTAAAAATAAAATTTTAATACATTATTCAAATTAGAAATTATGAAAAGAAGAAAATAGTGTTAACTTAACTGCAGAAAAAACATCAAAATGCAATTTTGAGGAATTGTTTTTCACTAGGTTCTTGAATTTCTAACCAGTTCCGCAATTCTCTTTTACATTACATACAAAATCACAGAGAAATTATATTAAATAAAGCTATTCTCATTATCATCAACTTATCTAATAATTCAACTTTTATACAGAAAAATTTTATATATACAGGTGGCTACCAAAATGAAGAAAACAAGCACAGGAGAATATAAAAAAAACCTGCAATAATGAGGCGTAAGCTTATATATTGGACTGAATAAGTCTAGTAATAGAATAGTACAAATCATGTATAATGTTTAAATATAATATTTTTCGTGAAGTCAAGAGATGGTGGTACTCTGTGCTATTTGTTAAGCAGTTGATGCAAAATGTGAAAAGTTTTAATATAATATGACATTATTTTTGTTTCAAGTTACTCCAATTACTTAATTTTACAATGTACAAATATTTGTTTTCCGCAAACGATTGGCAAAGCAACAATTCAGATATTTGAATAAACCTAATTCCCATGACTTTCAGATTATCATTGCTCTACTCTCTCTCTCTCTCTCTCTCTCTCTCTCTCTGTATATATATATATA
>BMAW01011299.1:0-81310 GCA_019974015.1 Nephila pilipes | reverse complement strand
TTGTGTGTGTGTGTTCAAAAGAAATATGAAATGAACAAATATATAACAGAATAGTAAAATTTAAAAAATTATCTAAAAGTAAAGATTATTTAAAACTAAAGATTTAATTATTCAGAGATATCAATTACAAAAAGTAATTTAGAAAAAAAAGAGACATAATAAGACAACTGGAGAAAATTGTGAAAAAAGGAAAATAATTTCAAAAAAAGGAAATTGGAAATTAACATTGATTCTACCTTAGAACAGTGGAGTTGCTTATACGTATTTTAATGATCATACCCTTGCAAACAGTACTAGCTTAATATAAAAAAAGTAAATCCTAAAATCACGAACCAGAGAAAATAAGACTCAAAAAACGAAAAGATTCAGAAAACGAAAATCTGGTATTTTAAGAAGCAAAAACAACAGAAATCAGAAAATTTAATTATAGACTACATTAAATCAACGCAACAAAGAAAAAGAATAAAAATACTTTCGTTTAAAGTAATTATCAATCACCTAGTATCGCCCTCTAAATATAAAAGTTAGAATTAAAAAACTTGAATACTATCTATATAGTAAAGTTACAATTAAAATTTTCACAATAAAATTATTTTAGAAACATTAAAGCAAATTTTAAGAAACAAACTAAAATGAATTAAAAGCATTTTAAACATTGTTCTAAAAACAGAAAATTATTCAATTATATGTATTTCATGTTTTAAAAAGATTTTTTAAAATGTAGTCTGCTAATCAGCTTACCTACATACATTACAATACTTATTTAAATTATTTTGAATATCTAAGTAGTATCTATTAACTAATTTAGTACTACGTAGAAAATAATTATTACAGATATTACTGAAAATATATGAACATAAATTACTTTCCATGAAAAATTCGCTCCTCAAAAAATCCTAAATGTCTCTCTTGTGATAAATATTACTACATATCCGATGGTACACAGTTTTTAAGTCAATATCTAAGTATTCTTTGTCGTGAATATACTTATATGTTTGTATTAATTTTAAATACAGAGGATACAAAGATAAATTAGGTTTAAATTGGATGTTAAATTAACATTCAAAAATTATTGGATCATCAATGTATCTAAATAAAACATAATTTTTACTATCTAAAAAAATTTCACATATAAGTGAAAATATATATTAGTGAATTTAAAATAAAATAGCCGGACGACGTTGTTGAATGGCTTTTTTTATATTTCAAAAGGTATAACATAAAGATATTTACAGTCTAAATTAATTAAAAATTTAAATTTTACATAAGAAGCGGAACAATTATTTTTTTAAAAAACTAACAAGAAAAAGTCTAATTAAATCTTCAGTATCTACAGAATTAAGCAAATCTTTATATTCATAGTAAATTATTGATCCACATCATAAACATGTATATATATATATATATACATATTCTATAACAAAAAACGACGCACCAAGATGGAGTTGTCCGATGGAGACTAAAATTGACACATAAGAAAATTATGTACAAAGTAGAAAATGAATAAAATTTCAGAAAACTGGAACGATTTATTTCAGAGTTTCAAAGTTACAAAGTAACAAGCTCAATAAGGAGTTGACTCACCTCTACCTGGATGCAAGCTGACACACAACATTACATAGAATGATATAGCCACATGATGGTCTCCTGAGATATTTCTTACCAAATTTGCGCCAATTGTTAGGCTAGGTCATCAACATTCCCTGGTAGATGCAGTCGCCTTCACATCATATCCCAGACATGCTCGGTCGGAGAGAGAACAGGCTGGCAAAGGAAGTGTTTGTGAAGTTGTAAGACAGTCCATAGTAACACGTGCAGTTTGAGGTCTGGCATTATGTTGCTGAAAAATAAAGCCTCTATACTGCAAATGGAACGGTAGCAAAACATGTTTCAGAATGTCGTCGACGGACCGCTGTGTTGTAAGTGTGCCTCTAATGACGACCAAAGAGGGTCGGCTATCAAGGGAAATGGCACCCTAGATATAATGCCTGATTGAAGGCCTGTGTGACTTTCAATAGTGAATGCAAGATCGGTAAGTTGCCCTCGGCGTCTCCAGACACGTCTTCGATTATCTTCAGGACATAGTTAGAAGCGGGATTCGTTACTAAACACTATACGTCCCCAGTCAGCATCATTTCCACCTGATCGAGCCAAGCACCACTGTATTCTGGCTTGACAGAATGCAGGCGTGAGTGGCAGGTGGTGTAGCTGTTGGTGCGAGCATAGACATCGCTCTTTCAGCCGTCTACGAATGGTCATGGTGGACACTCATTTGCGGGTCGCACGTCTGATAGTTGATAACGATGAATCAGGCGCTGTAACAGCTGATCTAACAATCACTCTGTCTTCCCGATATGCTGCAGTACTAGATCGACCCCTACCATCATAACGCTTAAATCTGCCATTGTCCACCCATTCCTGTTGGCATCTCTTCTAATCACCGCATCGCTTTGACCCATATCGATTTGCCCGACCTGCCTCTTTTAATCCAATGATACGGCCTCTTTCAAACTCTGACAGTTGCTCGCAATGAGCTCGAATCTTGCGGCAAGGCCCTTTATCAGTCGATTAAAGGTATCCTAAATCGCAATGCAACATAAACTTTGACCGTCAAATTGAGAATTACTTCTTATATACACCTGCTGAAGGCGCAGTTACAATGCTCTACAGCTCTCGTTACAGTCAAACATTTGCCTGTTCGGTTCAAATATCTTTGAATGCGAAATTTCATTACCATCGGGCAATCCTTCTTGATGCGTCGTTTCTTTTTTGTTATAAACTGCATATATATATATATATATATATATATATATATATATATATATATATAACCGATGGTGCATAAATCATTATGTGCTTATTTGCAAATATTACAAGAATTGAAATATTAATAATAATCTAGATGTGAAAAAAGCATATTTAGAAAATAATTTTAGTGATCCAGAAATTAATAACGTAATTGCAGATCTTTTTCTTATAAAAATAGGTTAACAAAGATACAATATTTTTGTTTCCTCAGATCTTTATTATTCCAAAATTTCTTAAAGATCCCGTTAAATTTAAAGCAGTTACTAATAGATTTAATGTTTACAATAGAAAAGCAGATAAATTATTACAAAAATCTTACAAGGCACAATATATAAGTTTAATAAAACTACTCTCATAAAAAATAGTTTAAATATTAATAAGAGTGTTATGGACAAATATTTATTTACCATACATAGTTATGATTTGCAAGACTTCTTTAAATAGATAGACATAGACGATCTCATAAAGGTACTAATAGTTATTCATAATAATTATAACGTTAATAAATTTATATATTTTTCAATAAATTTAAATCTTTGCTTAATGTTGCACTTATCGAAAACTATATTAAATATGATGATAAGAAATTTAAACTTATGTATACCACAAGGATGTCCCGCGAATAACAGTTTAGTGAATATTTACTTACAATATTATAAAAATAAATTTGTGTTGAAACAGATAATTTTATTTGTATTATATCGTATTATATATATATATAAATGCCTTTTATATAAATATATAAATCTAATTTAGACTAATAATAGTAAATATGAATCAGATTATTTAAAAATACAATTGAAAAATTTAGGTATTAAAATTGATAGTAATTTTATCACAAAAGAAAGAAATTTAAATTTCTTATCATTAAGGCAACCTTTCAAGAGCAGAAGCTTACATTCTATATAAATATTAATTTTAATTATTTTGTTAAAAATGAAAATTTAGTAAGCGTTTAATACTAAAAATGATAAGTAATAGAAATTTTACATAAGTCGCATTAATGCAAATTATACTCATAATTTTCTGACTAAACATTTAAAAAAGATTTAAATAAATTTTTAAAAAAAAATTGTGCACAAATCTATATGTATGAATAATTATATATGTTGTTGTTTTTTTGTATATATATTGTACATTTGTATTTTTGCATATTTATATTTATATATTTCATAAAATATCGTTTTCATCTATAATATTTTATTATATTAAATATAAGTATTGGTTTAAATAATTTTTTTTAAAAAAAGTAATTAAAATTTTCCTACCAGATGGTGACTTATTATATTAGATGTAATATTTAATACGAATTTATTTTAGAGAGTTTTTAATTTTTTTGAAAGAACGTTGTTTGTTGCTGCAAAAAAAATTATAATACATTTCTAATAATCATTTTTTTCGTAGAGAGATTATGAAAGTTTTTTAAAATTGTAAGATAAGTAAATATTACCTTTGTTCTTCATAAAATGAATCAATCAAATGTTGTTTGGCAGTTAATAACATTCTCGGTAAGGATTATTTTCACTCCGTATCGGAAGAATTGTTTAAGAACATAACATATACTTCTGATTGTAAAAATGTTTTTAAGTCAAAATTATTTAATAAAGTCTATAAGTTTGCATGGATTATTTTTAAGGAATTATGTTACTTTAATTTTATTGAATTTCGTCTCCTATATTTATATTTCTTTTATTTCTTTGCTTGAACTTATATTTTGATTTGGAATTTCCGCTTTTTCTTTGGTTTTTACCATTTTTTTATAAATAAATCTACTGAAATATAATGGTTGGATTCATAATGATAATACAAACACTTTATTACTGAGTCCCAGGCCGGAGCCACTAATTAGAATTATTTTATTACCAATTATGACTTTACTTTCTTAATTCTTTTCTATTCAGATATGTTTTGTAAGTCTTGTAAGGATTTTGACAATTTGAATTTTGTTGTAGATTTTTTTAAAATTCTGGTTTAATTTCTTAAATATTTCTATGTTTTACATTATAATACTTTATATGTTTTAAATTTTAAATAATCTATTTTTAACTTTAAGGTTTTTTATTTCAGATTTCTTCCTATTTATTTTAATTTTGTAATAATATTGCAGCTTTTACTTCATATATATATATATATATATATATATATATATGAAGTAAAGAAAACTAAATCAATACATTATGCATCTAATGCCACATTGTATGAACTTTTTCCGGAAAGTTATATCAATATCAAAAATATATGAATAAGATGATTTTCAATTAACTGTAATATTCAGAATTAGTTTGTAGGATTTGAAAATAATTCAGTGCTAAACCCTTTCACTAGCATCAAGAAAAGTGAACTTGCTACGAAAAGACGATTTAAACTCTAGAATATTCCAATGATAAAAACCTTTCGAAATATGTACCAGTTAATTCAAATGTCTGTTATTTACTCATTTCTCTCTGGAATAAAACATGTGCCACATCTTTTTCACTTAAGATTCTTAAAATTCGTTTTAAGTGTTTTCACTCAATTTTTTCCAAAGTATAATGGGAAAAATGATGAAGAATAAATATATATATGCATATAGTTTTTGTAATTAATGGAAGAATTCTTCGAGGTCCATCAATTTAAATTTCCAGAAATATCTTTCAGTTTTTCGTTTTCCTTCGCCTTATGTAACATTTAAGTGTATTTCTAAAAATAATTCATAGCAAGTTGTTTCGAATTGTTTTATTGTTCCTTTTTACTAAAAACATTTTCTCTTCTTTTTTTTTTGCATTTATACTTCAAGATATGATTATTTTGAAACAAGAATTCCAATTTTAAAGTTTGACGTTTCTGAAGGAAGACACAAACATAAAAGATATTGATTTATAACTTATATACAGAAACTCACAAAAAAGTAAGTTTTGAATTCCCGATACCCGTTAAGTACTCTAATAATCAGACATTCAGGGTATTTTAATGCTTATGAAAACTTCATTTAAAATACAATTTATTATACAGGTAAGGGGAAAAAAGTATTTTATTTGAGATGAGTAAACACAGTTGTATGTTTAGTTATACGAACAACATAAATCTTCTGAATCCAAATGTGATATTTATTAAATATTAGTGTTAAAATATTTATTTAAATACTAATTTTGAAAAAGAACTCTAGTGAAAATAGAGTTATGGATAGTACTAAATATGGAAATCTTAAATTTGCTTTTGTTAATTTGAGGCAATAGAGAATCAATTATTTACTTCAAAAAAACCATTTAAATGTTTAAATTCAAGAAACCGTTTTCCTCCTCCTCCAGGGCTTTCTGTACGCTTGTTGTAAAACAAAACAAAAAATATCAAATTTTTGAAAAATATTTAACTATTGGTTTTGTTATAAACTTAAAGAGTGTGTATATTATCTGTTAAATTTCTATTCAATCTTCATTTTTAGAAGAATTATTTTAGAAATATAGAGTAGTGTATAGAAAATTCCTGACCATTCCATTAAAAATTTATCTTTGTGATATATTTCGACATTTTATAAACTACTTAAAGGCGCATTTAAGAACAAAACGTTGGATGTGCTATCGTTGGACGTCAAACAATTATATTAAAAGTTTCACAAAAGCTATATTTTTGTAAGATAAAAAATTACGTTTCTTATATCTTCTAGAAATATCTCTAAAATCTTTCTTTCTCCTGATTGTCTAGACCAGTATTTCTCATTTTTGTGACCATATGTACCAGTAATATTTGAGAAAAAAAATCGTTTACCAAAGATTTTCTATAATAAAACACAATTTTCATGGATGTAATGGACTACTACAATAGTTAATTGTAACATTTTAATACCATTTATTTATAATAGTATTTAAATGTAAAGATAAACTATTATTGTAATTATTACTAATGAATAAATGAACCTTTGAGAAAAATCATAGAATATTCTAAGGCAATATTTACAAGATCATTACATATAGAAACAAAACCAAAATATAAGTTCTCTGATTACTACAAAATTAAATATCAATAATATTTATTTACTTTGCATATAATGTTAATGATTCATATAAATACGCTGTTTTGAAGAAGGCTAACATTTTCATAGAGATGGATATTCATTTTTCTTCTCGATTTAAAATTTATCAATCAACATTATACAAAAACTAGTTTTAACGTAATATCTTAGCTAATCTCAAGGAGAGACTCTTATTTTCTGTTACTTAAACTTACAATCTTCATGTGCTTTGAAAGGGTTTGTTACCACTAATTCCTTTGACACGCGGTATTTCAGGTGAGAAATATCTTTCAAAAGCATTATTTAAAGAATGTAAATATTGACTGATGATTTTATTTAATTTAGATAAATTTACATCTAGATGCTAAATTAACAAAATCTATATAATTATTAAATATATCAATAAAATTATTACTTACTTTATCTAACCAAAAATCGGCATTTTTCTTAAATCCGTCTGTTTCCATAAATAAATCAAACGCATTTATTGCAGTTCCTTGTAAGCTAAAACCTGGAAAATTTATTTATTAAAATGTATCACATAAGTTTATTAATTTTTCTACATCAGATAAACCAACTCTTAAAGAATTCATTTTATATATTAAAAGTAGTCCTAATTCCAACCTTCATTCAAAAAGCTTGCATAAAATCTCGCCTAGCTAGAACAATCTGATTTCTTTATGCAATAATAATTGTTCATGCTCCCCACCAGCCTCCTGACAAGATATTGCAAATAACTTATCGTTTACATTGCTGGAGGGTTTTTTTAATAATAATTTTTAACATTCCATTAAATTTTGTGGATAGACTTTTTGCTTTTAAATGTGATTTGTGGATTATACTAATTAGTATATAAGAATTAAGTACTTTCTGAATTCTTTTAATAATGCCACAATGTGTCTACCTACCACACCAGCCATCCTATACGTACACACAAGTCCGAAGTTTTTCCATTTTAAAGGGTAACATAAGAATTAAGTGAGTTGATAGTTTCATAACTTGTTGTGTATGAAACGGATAACATTCAACATAGTAATATTTTGTTATTTTTTACAAAATAAAATCAATATGTTTGACATAGCAAATTAAAATAGTCTTTTTTAAGAAATATGGCATGATTCATTAATTTGTATTGCGAAAAATATTTGATTTCTTTATCTCGAGTATAAACTGGCATTTCACATTTTCTGATATTTTTTCAATTATTTTTCTTATAGTATTATTAGTAGATAAGGAAATCGATTTGATTTTATCAGCAGCCGAGAATCCAAACAATTTTAAGCAAACGTCTATTAAAACTTGTTTCATAAAAAAATTTCCAGTGGTAAATGATGTTTTGGTTTTAGCAATACTAAATGCAACTAGTGTAGCAGTAGACTTTTAGTAGTGCTTTCTGGAAAATGTTTTGTTTAAATGCTTTTGTTTGCAATCCAACTTCTTGTTTTTTTACGCTCAAAATATCCATATGGTTTGTTTTAAAGATCGGAATGCTTAAACTTCAAACATTTTTCATGTAACATTTTTTTATGGTTTTATAGCAACATTTACAAAAACTTCATGAAAAATGATACATATCAGGCGTATAATTTCGTCCATAGATTTGCCCAAAAGAATAAATCCATACTTTAAAAATTCATTGTTAAAATGCCTGTTGAAAGTTTTATATCTTTTTTTTTTCTTGTGGACACCCGAGTTCTGTTTCGCTGTCCTTTATTTATTTATTTTTTTTGAGACGTTGAGTTCGTATTCAAAAAATTCAATAACGCGCCTCATTCAAGATTTATGTTATTAAAGGCTAAAAACAATCTTTTCTTAGCGTTTATATAAGTATTGAGAATTATCAATAAACTTACTTCTATAGTTACCGGAAAGTGTTAAATATATTATCTAGAAATAAATGACATCACCCCACTAGGAGATGCAAGAAATGCTAGATATAGATTTTATATTTTCTGGTATGATTTAGAATATATATATATATATATATATATATACAAAAATCATAGAAGAGTAATATTATTTCTGATCATATTTCTTAGTATGGTGAGAATCAATAGATGTAATTTGCAAATCAGTCTGTACAAATTCGTTTTCTTGACTTTCGAAACACTTATTATGTAATGTTTATAACTTACACAAAGCACTTTAGAAATAACTCGTATCAACCAGCTTAGCTCACTAATACTCCATGTATAGGATAATAATCATAGTAAAACATGATCTTGACTATATTTCATACAATTTATTGAATCGAAATATCCATACCGTTGAAATGTTTTTAATTTGATATGTTTCAAATTAGCAAATTCACTGAAAAATAAGTTTTAAATGATATATTCCTAGTAAATAAGGAAATTCTAGACCCTTACTAACAAATGTATGTATGATAAAAACAATTAAGTTGTGTCGTAGTATTGAACAGTTATCCTTATTTTAAATTAAATTGTCAAAATTATAGAGGGTGTTTGGAAAAAAAATCTAGCCAATTTATAAGAGATGATAAAATAATCGAGATAAACAATTTTATCATAGAATATATGTTTGTAAATGTTCCATTTAAGAGATTGTGACAAAATAATATATAAAAAGTAAAATTTAATTCAAGTCAAAAAAGTTCAAATTGCCGTAGCAACAAAAGATACACATGGGCTGTATGTGAGGCTCCTGAGGTCGTTGAAATCGCAAATGTGAATCACAGTCAAGTGCAGAGGAGGACATATGAGCTTGTATCTACTTCTCTAATATACACTGGAGAACTATGAGGCTCAATCACACTTAATGTGCAGCAGTTTCATCAGTTCTCAAGGCTGATTTTATTGGGATCAGGACTCAAGCAGACGACTTGAAACGACCATTACTAGGTACGAGTTCTGGAGAACATGTCCATTCGGATATGGCTGCCGAAAGTTCAGCCAAATGAAGAGTGAAAAACTTTTTCAGGAAATTTGTTTCGTACAACATTTGTATAAACTTACAAGATCATAAGTAGAATTATTAGTAGTAAAATTTTATTTACTGTGCTTTCTGTTTTATTTATGAGCCCAGTCCTAAATCTTTTAGCCTTACTGTGTAGGTTAACAATCTTAACATTAACTATGAGACTGAATGTATCAAGTTTTTCTAATTTTATACAAATAATTATTTTACATGTAGAAATCAGGAATTTTTTTCAAAAATAAATTACTACTTCACTTTATTTTCAATTACTTGAAGAAAATAGAAAAAAAAAGACTTGTTTTCTTTCCACGAGAAACAAGTTACTTAATGAAGAAAGATCAAAAATCCATCCACTCAAAAAAATGTTCGGGTTTCAGACCATTAATATTGTTCACAGGGAGAAAAAAAAAATTTCCATCCAAAGCATATTTAAGCCTTCTGTAATCTTATGCATATTTGTTTGAAACAGTTGAAGAATTAATCTGGCAGTTAACTGCACAAATTATTTAAATAAACACACAAAAAGATAATGCAGCATTTTATTAGTTTCCACCCTTCTTCATCATTTGAGATTTAAAATAGATTAACTGTGTCATGAAACTTACTTTTTAACAGTTTGTAATATTTTAAAAGTGTACTCGAGTAATTTTCGAGAATAATGTTTATTAATAGTGTGCAAAATGTCGTAGTTAATGCAATTAATTATAATTCCTTGCATGGGAAAAATAACCTTCTTTTAAAATTTAAGAAATCACATCTTTCAAGAGAAGGAAAAACAGCCGAAACACATATAAAATAATTAACAGTTACGATGATAAACTAGTTCTAATAATTAATTTTCAATTCTTTGAAACCTCTTAAATTTTTCTCTTCCCTATTTTAAGAAATTCTGAATAAAAATTAATTATATCTTTCAAATAATGTTAATTTCTGAAGTGTAATCACTGATATAAGAAAAACTTTAAGAGTTAGTAACTAAGTTAAATAATTTAAACTTTCTTAAATTATGAGTCAGTATTAGTTATGAGACAATGGTGTATGTTTATCATTTCTTAACTCTTTGATAAGAAAATTCCTCAATTTTTAAAAATTCTTATGCAAATAGGCTTAGAATCTTAAAAATAATTATAAATGCTACTTAGAAACATTAAATTATACTTTTGCAATTAAGAAGTTAATATGTCAGCTGCTCAGTTTTTTTAATAAGAATTCTAAAATAAAATGCATGAATTTAATCTTCTCTTCAGATTTTTAAATTTATTATACAATTTGAAGCATTATTAAAAATTGTGAGTGTAAAAATTGCATCAATTATTCTTTATTACCCAAAAGCCTTTCATTAATAAAAACCATATTAATTATCAGTTTAGATTATAAAGTGAGTTCTATCGCGTTTTCCTTTCAACTAACACTTCGGGAATTTTATGTAAGTTGTTTGAATTAAATGCTTCTCACAAATGATGAAACACGACATATGTAGATTCGATTGAAATTATTGAATATTAGTGAATATGCTTAAATAATTGTATTTATAAGCAGCGAATAATTTAATACGAAGTTGGTAGTTTAATTAGAGGTAAAGATTATAAGCTGAAGTTATCAAGTGATACATCTGTTTCAGATATGCGTTTATTAGGATCTTAGAAAGAGAATTTAGTCTTGGAAAATTACCCTGAATATTTCCAAGACAAAGGCCGCCCTCTTTTCCAGAAATCACAGAAAAATTGAACCAGATGTTTATCTAGAAAGCAATAAACTCCTCTAGTCCTGGAGCGACAAGTATCTTGGATTGACGTTTGAAAAGTTCACTTTTAAACAAAATATTACAATCGTTAAAAACAGTATAAAAAGGTAGCTAATGACATCCATCCCCTCATAACACGCCAATCTACATTAAATGGAAGTAATAAGCTGTTTATCTATGCTCTGAAAATCCAACCCATTCTGACCTATTCTTATCCGGTCTGGTCCCACATTGCTGATGCGTCAATAGACCTCCTTGAAAAATGACAAAATGTCATGCTCTACACGATTTTAAAAGCAAACTGGAATATGAGAAATACAGATATAAGAAAATCAATTAACTATCCCTTTCGTTTAGCCTTCATTAAAAAACTGTCCTCTAAATTATTTATTTAAATTGGAGCATGATACAATAGAACAATGGGGCAATAGAAAAATACACCCCGATCACAAATAACTCCCTTCTACACTGACTTCGAGAAATTCTTCTCCATTAAATCATCATTAAAATTATACCATAACCAGACCATCCCTTTCAAAATTTTCACCAGTCCTTAATTTCACCCACGACAGATAAGAACCCTTCCTATTGGACAATCAGAAGACACTCTCTCCAACTAACCGAAACGAAAAATAAACGCAACTCTAACTTTCCCTCATACTACCAGATTGGACAATCGAATACGTTCTCAGCCTCCCCCAACAACTGCCACCTTTATATAAGTTTTTCTCATCCAGAAAATTTTAAACTTTAACTTAATTTTTAATTTCTTTTAGAAACGAAATAAATTTAATTTTTATCTTTCACAGTACAATTTTATAGTGTCTGTGTGAATTCTAATTTAATTACATAAAATTCTGACCATACATTTTTAAAATTTTAATTCATGTTTAATAACTATCCTAGTCTTTCTAAAAATTTACCATAGTTCTCTAAATAATAATTTAATTTTTTATTTATTTTGTTTTTAATTATGCGCTCTCCAAGTATTTCTTTAAGAAATTTTTTTCACTTTTACTCGTTTTAACACTTTTAAAGTAATTTTCTCAAAATAAAGATTTTAAATCACTTTTGGAAAAGCCAAAGTTCAGTCCCACAATAGTTATTTCTAGTCAGATCGGGGATAGAAGCCCAGGAGGGTTAAGTGACCCGAGAAACCCTTTTTCCGCATCGGGAGAAAATTCAGAAAAGATCTGCTAAGTGTTAAGGAATTGAACCCTAGTGTAATACTCTTCTACCCGTAGTGCACTATGTGCGGAGCGGGGGGTTGGTCTCTCGAATTATGTAATACTCTTCTATGGATTCGAAACCGATTGGTTCCGATTAAATAAGTGATTGGTTATTAGATTAAAAGTTAGGCTCTGACCATTGTGCAGATAAGTTTCCTTATGCAGATATTTTTTGCGTCAAGTAAAATGAAGTAATTTGTTATACAGTGAATTTAATTCTTTTTCTGATAAATATTCACAAATTTTAGGTATTGAACAATATTTGTGTAAGAATTAAGGGAAATACCAATTCTGAAATTTAAAAAATTTCTAATTCCATTAAATTTAAATTCGAAATTATAATTATGTTATGCAAACAGAATGTAATGTTTATAAGTATTATGTAAGTTTTTAAAGTTATAAATTTTGTAGAATTTATGCAAAAATAAATATAGCTATTGATTATTAATTATCCATACTTAATTATTTACATATAAAAATGAAATTTTCTTTATACATCCTAATACACAATTACGGAGATATCAAGCTGTTAAAATATTTCTTCTATTGTTTTTAATTAAAAAAAGGAGCATTTATTAAATTTAGCATAAACTCATTTTTTGTAAGCCTATCAGTTACTCTAAAATGTTTTATAAATATAATTCCATTGACTCATTTCGAACTAAATATGAGCGAGATGTATGAACATTTGCTTTTTTTCGAATTATACTAACAAACCTGTATAAAAAGTAATTTTCCACTTGGATAAAAGGAATATTCTCGATATTTACATAGTCGAAAGTAAATTTTAATTTTTTCTTCATTATCAAAAAAAATTAATTTTCTTTAAAGAGAGAAATTGCGTTTATTTATATATGTAGAGCACAAAAAATATGCGATGTTAAGCAAAACGATTAAGGAAACCCTGATCAATACATTTCTCATCTTATGAATTAATAATTACTGTAAAATCTCCCTATTATTGCATCTCTTTCCACAAATAGAAAATCTTTTTAAATTTAGAGGGTACATATAATCGAGATTTAAGGCAAATTTATTTTCAGAAACTTTTCCCGTAAAAATCTCAAAAATACTCTCTCTCGATAACAGTACAGAGACTGCATGGCATGAGTAATCATGAGTAAAATATCGAGCTCGAGGTATAAAAAATTATGTGATTTGGGTCCATTTTAAGAAGTTTAGCGAAATTCAAACTAACATAAGCTTAAATTGTTAGGGAAACTTATTCTAGAAAGGGTAAAGTTTGCTCAGATTATGCAATAATACTTGTTTTTAAATATATTTGATACTTACTCCTGAAGTACTGTAAAAAGGTTTATCGTATGTAGCAAAATTAATAAAATGAAACATTACACAAAATCTGTTATAAGTTCTTAGTAGCAAGCGTTACATATGCAACTTAAGAGTCAGATTAAAGTAATGGTTCCCAAACCTGCAGGAGCCATAGACTATAATAGAATGAAATACGTTTTTGTGACAGATCATATATATATATATATATATATATATATATATATATATATATATGAAATGAGATATATTTAATAGCGAAATAGAAACTAAATTAGGTGTCATAGCTAGAATAAGAGGACCATTTCCCCATTGACTCCAGAATGTTATTTCTAAAAAGAGAAAGGGGTCATTTTACATACATTTTGAAAAGATCAGCATCGCGGTGTAGGTCTTCTTGACCGAAGCGAAAGAAAGAAAACTTTACATTGTTTAGAATTTAAATGCAGGAATTTTCTCCAGGTCATGTGATGAAGGGATTTTGAGGGGCTACAACGGCAGACAAAAAGTCCAGTTGGGATTATCCCTTATGCTTCGAAGTGTTGACTTTGCAGATTTCAGTAGCGCGTCAGGAAATACGAATGAACTCTTTTTAGGAAAAATTAGGAAATTAAATTACTTTTAAGTGAAATCATTAGATAAATATAGACGCATATATATGGTTTTTAATTACTCTAAGCTCATGAAAAAGTGAAAAAAAAAACATCAGAATACCCTAAATAAATGCTAAGTCTATAAATATGAGCTAGAAGGTAAAATTCAATTATAGTAAAAGTACAAACAAAAAATGAAAAAAAAGAAAAGGGGAAAAAAACGAAATATATTATTTTAAAATTCTGAATCTAGCTTTTGACATATTTATTAGTAAAATAATATTTTACATATACCAAACAATTTTAACAGAAAAATGCTGTAATCCGAAATATAAATTCCATAAATTCAAATAAAAACAAGAGGCATAAGAAAAATTTAATTGTATTATTTACGTAGACAAAGCGATATAGAGCTTGATGTGTATCAAATGAAAATAGAGAATAATATATATATATATAAACATTAAATAAACTAGATTAAGTTATCCGATTTTGGTAAGAACAATAAAGTAATATCTAAGAAATATATTTCATAGTAATATGGTTATAACTCATCATGTTAATTTCAATTAAGTTTTTATCCAGTTTAACAATGTCATCGTACAAAAGCATCTTGAAATTAATAAGAACTCGTATCAACTTTAAAACTAAGTCTTTAGTTTGTATTCTTTGCAATATTGAAAATAATATGCAAATGAAATTTTACATAGATATCTCAGTAACATTTTGTAAGCTTTTGACTTGAGCAAGCAATATTTTTTTAAGAAATCATATTTTCCAGAAAAAGGAATTAAATTGTTATTTAGTGTATTACAGCTACGATGTAATTTTTAAATCGTAAAAATTTTGTTTCTAATTAACCTAGACTCAAAACAAAACCAGTTTTGGAAAGTTAATGAGTTGAGTCTTATAATGGTAAAAAATTGTATATTTTGATCGAAAGCATTATTTTAAACGCAGTCTGTCTTCGTAAAAAAAGGGTAACAAATACTTACATGAAATGCCCCAGATAGCACCAACTTTCCCATTGTTTTTCAGTTTAAAGGAAACTAAGTTTAAATAGGGAATGTAACACTACAATGCCCTCTATAACACATAGATAAAAAGTCTAAAAACTTTAAAATGAAAAAAATTAAAACAATATGGAAAAAAAGTGAAAAACATTTTTTAAATCGGGAAAAAAAATTAAATTTTTAACAGATATGCTAAGAATTACTTTTGATAAAATTCCAAGGAAAATCTGCTTGTTGACAAATTATTTTAAGTTTATCCAAATTAATGTAAATACGAGGGGTGGATATTAAATAACGAGACTGGCACTGTAAAACATTTTATTTGGTTCCATACATATTTCATTATCATCACCTTCAATATACACCCCTCCTCTATCCCTATAACACTCCTCACGATTTTTCTATTGTTCGAAACAGTGCTAGAAGTCTTCTATAAACTCCTTCAGAATGTGGGCCTCATTCTCCTTCACAGCTTCAACGGACTCATATCTTGTTCCTTTTTACACTAGAATTACGAGACGAGTGATCGGTGACCCAAGACGTGAGTTTTTGCTCGTTTCACAGTTGCATTTAAATTTAAGCTTTGTAATTTTTTGACCTTTCCTAAATATTCAATCCAATATCTTAAAATGATTTAGTTGAATTCTAAGGAATATTTTTTTTTATTTATTTGTCTGTATATCTAGAACCACCATGGAGGCATTGCTGATTCAAACAAGATAATTGCATTTTCTTTTATTTCAAACAGGATTTGAACTCTATATTTTTCAGTTATAAAAAAATTGTATAATGAGATATAATTCACCTGTTTTTGCAAAGGGGTGTGAATGAGAAGAGGGTGCGTCCACACATCTGGCATGCACCTGTGACGCAGATGTGTGAGCATTTGTGAATGGAAGCTATTGTGTCTATGTATTGGAATGTTGCAGAATGCTCTTATCTCTGTTATAGGCTAGAAACTAAATAAAAAAATATTTTCCCTGTTGTAAACTGAGCAGAAGGAAAATGAATTAGTGGCATAGCAGTTTTGCATAAATTTATTCGTTCACCCAGCAGAAGTGGTATTTCGAAAGAAGAAGCTTTGAAATCGCTAAACAAACTTTCAGAAATGATTCATACGAAGAAAATAATGATAATGAAAATTTTGTTATAAACGACGAAAGAAATATTGTGCAAAATGTTCATATAATTTCATCGTCTGAAAACAATTCAAGTGACCTCGAGCTGACTGAAATTATTCCAAGGAAATGTAGTTCAGGAATTCATAAAACAACAGGGGATTGTAAAAGTGTTAAGAAGCAAATAAGAAAATAAAGGAGAGAATCATCCCTTCAAAATGATTTGGAAGAAGGGAAAGTTGGAACTATATGGAAAATATATCAGCAGTGCTCAATTTCTTCTGGTCGACGAATTATTCAAAATATTCTAAAAGAAAATCTGGGACCTGCATTACATTCGAAAAGAAATATTGCTAATAGCAGTCCTATAGCTTCCTGGAGACTTTACATAAATGAAAAATTTTTTGAATATCGTAAAGAAAGCAAAATAAAAATTAAATAAGGAAACTTAGGAAGCATTTATTTCAATGAACTTGATTCCTTTTTTGCAATATTATGTGTTCGAGGAGTTTTAGCTGCAAACAGGGTTTCTATCACTAACCATTGGTCAAAGACCTGAGACTACAATTTCTCCCTTCAACAATGAGCCGGAAGAGATTTTAGAAATCATGTGATATATGAGTTCTAATTTAAAAATTTCAAGATAAGATAGATTGAAAGATGATAAATTTTTACTAATATCAGATGTTTAGATTACATTCATAAAAATTGTCTCATGTGTTACAAACCAGGAGAAAACATAACTATAGATGAGCAGCTCTATCCATCAAGAACATGCTGTAGATTTTTGCAATGTATGACAAATTTGGCATCAAATTAGTTTAGTACAGCCTTATCTAAAGAAATAAGTTTATAAGTTTTGAGTTAACATAGGAAGATCTATTAATTAATTTAACCACCAAATGTTAATCTTTGAGCATTCCATGACTTTCTGTTCAAAAAAATATATTACTTCTGTATGGGAAAAATTAGTGAGTATGAATATAATCAACTGACGAAGGCTTACTGTCCAATGGAATGGACATGGATGAAAATGTAGCTATTGTTTCAAAATAATTAACTCAAATACTGAAAAAATGGCTCAATTTTATTATTTTAATACTCAAAATTAAATTAAATTTGTTTTCGTATCAAATACTGTAGTGAAATACGAAAAAAATGAGCTAAAGCAGTGTACTTACCTTCCATCATCTTTCTTCTGTTGGTAGCCATTTTCACAAAATAATTTAACAAACATCCTGTGACGTTGGGCTATTCGCGGTTTCTCTTCACTAACCTTGGGGACTTTTAATTAAATTTGATTGCTTTTGTTAAACAACCTTTGCCAAACGAAAAATGAAACGTGATTATGTAAAGCAGGTAGAAATGAAGTGAAGTAGGAGAGTTAGGATATATATAAACTCAGACTGAGAGTCGCGATAGAGAGGTTGAGTGGTTCGAGAAGTTGAGGTTGAGTGATTACAGTGTTCAGCAAATGTTCCAGAGTCGGAGTTGAAGTTGAAGCCGAGAATTGTTACAAGTAGGAGATTGTTACAAGGCTGGTTAATGTATGCTTAAAGTCAAGAAAGTCTTAATAGTAAGAGTCTGTTAGATTATTACTGGTAAATTGGGTTAAAATAGTTTAGGTCTTGTCCAGGAGAGCATTTATAATTGTCATTATATTAGTAACCAAATAATAAATATTGTGATTATTGTTCTAACGTCTCTTTGATCAACTTATTGGCTTTTAGTGTTAAAACATTGAGTTTAGCTATGGCACAAGAGTTAAACAGGAATAGGCAGCCGTCACAATCCTACCGTTTCTTTTAAAGTTTGATTGTATACATGGTAGCACCAGATGGTCAAGATAAATGGACTGTGAGATTTTAGAGCTTAAAACTGTAATTATTTATTTTATATGCAAAATACAAAAGTCCCTTACATTAGACACTGAATCTCAGGAGGATTAGTGATTTTCTTGGAACGCAATAATTGTGAATATAAATCTCATAACGAAAGGAAGATGTAACTGGTTTTAAAAGAAAACTATAAGTGTTAATGACATATAATTTTAAACAAAATATAAAGTATTATCTCTATTTTTAAGTCATCCCTTAATTTGATACTTTTGCAGTGCTTCAAGCATTATTAGAAATTAACATAGTCATAAATATCTCAATTTGAAAACGCAACTTAAATAAGATTTTCTTTAGAATTGAAATTGATATTAAGAATTTAAATAAAATAATCGATTTTTCAGTCCAGAAAAAAATATTTTTTATTATGAATAGTAAGTCACAAAAAGGACAACGAATGTCTCAAAATATTCGCATAAATTTAAGTTAAAGATCAAATATAAAAAATGCATGTAATAATGTGAAAAATGTCTGAAATGGTTTCGATATTGGAAATAACAAATTTTAAAATATGGTGGCTCTTAAGAATCCATAATATATTTGAAAACCTATAAACTACCTTTTAATAGAAATAGAATTCTGAACGAAAACCAATTCTTCAGCGTCGAAACTGTCTTTTACATAGAAAGTTAGTTGGAATGGAAGACAGTTAAAAAACGTCAAATTTTACTTCAAAGTCAGTTATATATATCAAACCCTATATCACCTATAAGTTAACAAGTATTTCTAAATGTGAATTAGATTTGATAATAAACATTGGTGAATTAATTTATGTAGTCATAAATCCTTAGTAGCAGTAATTATTTGATTATTTAAACTTTAAAAAAGTAAAAATTTAAGAATCTTTTTTGTAAAAACAATTGAAAATTATTGGTACTGTTAAAATTATTAAACTAAATTAAGAAACAAGCACTCTTAGTGCTAAAAAGGCTTTTCGGAGGTGACTCAGTTTTATCATCAATTCGTTATAAATGAAAAGCCTTTTTAATGGTCTTTCAACTATATTACACACACATACTCACGCACACATACACATATATATATAATACCCGTAATTCTGTTATCAACATACATTTTCCACTCCAAAGTGTGTATCTACATTTTTTATTTTACTTTTATTCTTTTCTAGTGATTTTTGCAATGAAGCTTAAGTATGTTTTTTTAATTGATTGTGATTTTTGATTATTGGCTTACATCTGTATTTAAATAATATTATTATGTATAATTGTATTAAAGTAATTTTTTGATTTATTTCCATAAAAATAAGTTTTTTAAATTTCAATTAATATTTTTAATTTAATTTTGTGTTAATTTGATAACTTACTGGTCTTGTCTTTTAATTTTGTAGTATCTTTGTTATTTAGATCTAAATAATTTTTAGTAGTTTTTAGTGGTTATAGTTTGCTTTTTGTTCTATATTGTTTATATGTTAATACCATATTATGATACAATATAATGCAGCATATGCATCTACATTGTGTGTATTTTAGTAAAATTTTGCTTTTTACGTGACTTACATTTATTTCTTTATTTTCGGATATATTCTACTTTTACTAAAATGTTTGGTTTACTTGAAAACATCGCAGTTTTCAATCAATTTTAAAAGGTTATTAACATAATTAATATTCTCCGTGGTAGCCTAATGGTCATGACCGCAGACTCATGGCTCGGATTGTTTTTGTTTAGATCCGTAGTGTACTATGTGAGGAGTGGGGAGTTAAATGCTCGAAATATGTTTTTGTCTATTCTTGTTTTCCAGCCTTGATGTTACAAAAGACCAGCCGTGTAGCGTGGCTGATACACGTTAAATATAGTCGAGGTCCCGAGTCCTCCCTTTGGCGTGGTGTGGAAGTTTGCAGAGAGATGTATTAGCTCAGGTATCATCCTCGTCACTTGACCGAATTTCAAAATTATGAGGTCCTTTGCCAATAGCTCTTATTTTGCTGCTTAATGTGACATTAATAAACAATCATTCAACAAACTTACATGACCATTAATAAAATCAAGTTCTTACTAAAGTAAAACTGTACATTATGCTCAAGGTTATTACATAAATAAAAATTACTTTCCATAAATGTTATCGGAGGAATTTTTATACCAACTCTTCCATTTTGTACGCATTTGGAGTTTTTCGAATGATTTATTTGATTTGAAGTTTTCTGAAAGTCATTTTATGAGGTTCACTCTTATTTTAGAGAATTCTTTTAGTTTTGTTTATTCTGTTCGGTAGATTTTCTTTTTTCCAGTGAACCCTAGTTCATTTCCTGATGTTAATCAAATATAATTAAAACTTCCACTGGAGTGAATTTCATTTCCAACTATTTTATATATTAGGGTTCTTAGATGCACTCGTGAGGAGAGATTAATGTTGTATATAAACAAAAGAAATTAATTGTACTTCCTCTATTTCTCTCCTACAGTAAGAGGATCACCAAACACCATTGTTTCTGACGAGGAATTCATTTGTTATGCGTTGAATTTAGACTTCAGTAAATATATAATTCTCTAATTTCTTAGTTGTAATTTACCTTTTCGTCTCTAATCCATTAAATTGTCTTTTGGTTTAATTCAAATTGAGGTTTTTTTTAGTAAATTTCTCAATTTGAGATTTTTATAATTATTTAGCCATACATATATAAAAGGAATCGTTTATTTTTATTATATTTTGTGTGAATGTCTAGTTCTCTAAAAACTTTTTAACTATTTAACTTAAGATCAGATTTAATCATGATATTAAAAGAAAAATTGCAATGATATTTGAGCATTTGGAATTTCAAGCAGAACATTCTCGTATTTTAAGCAATGGTTTCCTATTTATAAAATAAGCGGGGTATGTCTCACAATGATATTATCTAACAAATTTCAATAATTATGAATTCTTAAGATAATCAACACCATATTTCATATGATGCATCTGGATGAAATCGTCCTTAAAACTTTCAACTTTTTTTTATTCAAATTTAGAACATAACTTCGAATTCCCCTCAAAAATTAACAAATAAAATATAAATATAATACAGAATAATCATACATCAATAAACACTACGAAATTTATATTATGAATCTCAAAAGTGTCCGAAAACTACATGCTCATTTATTTAGAAATGGCAATTTAAGAGGAACACTAGTTTTAATCACACACAGCATTTCAGGAAACCAGTGATTTTCAAATTTTTCCAATTTAACATTTCCCATACTATGTGCAACTTATTTTTAAAATAACTATTTTATATGATGATTCATTTGTCTGGCAATTATTTAAATATAAAGTAAGGAAAAATGAGGCAATATACAGAGTGTTTCGAAACTCATAGGCAAAAATTTAAGGGGTAATAGAAAACATCTAAACAAGCAATTTTCACCACACAATTCACAGGCAGAGAGCAAGTGGTGAACCGCTAGATGGCACTGTAATGGAAAGCATAAAGCGGGAGTTTTCTTGCTTATTGCATGGCAACGTACAGTAATAAAAAAAAACCATGCCTCCTGAAACAGTAGGTAGAAATAGCGATGTGTAAGAAAACTCTGGCTTTATGCTTTCCATTACAGCGCCATCTAGCGTTTCTCCACTCGCTCTCCACCTACGCATTGTTTGGTGAAAATTGCTTGCTTAGATGTTTTCCATCACACCTTAAATTTCTGCTCATGAGTTTTGAAGCACTCATACTTTCAGAAATATGCAGTAGAAAAGACGATGTGTAAGAAAACTCACGCTTTATCCTTTCCATTACAGCGCCACCTAGCTGCTCCCCGCTCGCTCTACGCCTGTGCATTGTACAGTGAAAATTGTTTCACCATGCAATTGCTTGCTTCTATCACTCCTTAAATTTTAGCCCTTGAGTTTCGAAACAACTTGTATAGAGAAAAGAAAATATCTATGCAGAAGCAGAAGTCATAAGTATAATTTTACTGTACTCCTCAATTTATAAATAAAACAAATTCGAATTAAAAGCAGATAATATTGATTCAATTTCTAAAAGGGTTTTGACTCGTTATTCGTAATAATATTCATTCATTAGCATTTAACATTTTGCATTTTCGCTTTTTGTTGCACCATTTCAAATTACCTTTTTGGTATTTTTTTTATGGACTTAGCCATACTGCCGGCTGTATGCGAGTCGCGATTATGTTTCTGATAAATTTAATACTTTTTTTAATTATTATTATTCTGTCAAGTACAGCAGAATTTTAATAGATTTAGAAAACATCGCGAAGGATAATTTCGTTCAAAATAAGATTTTTTAAATCAAAAATGTAATTTGGGACGTTAAAAAGGAATTTATGTTAAAGATTAGTATTTTTTTCTAAAATAAATGTTTATTTACGTAATAAGAAAATCTCACATCGAATTTAATCTTTTCAAAATATTTTTAAACTGGTGACCTATGACATTTCAGTATACACGTGGGGATATTCATTTTGCTTTATTTTATTTCCTGAGCAAAAATTGAGTAGGCGCGTGAATTCATGATAATTCCACTCAATTATATACAAATAAGTCAATTACGAAGCTTAGTTTTTTCGGTCGTTAGAGAACATTTTCGATTATTTAAATTGTTAGGAATTGTAAACACGTAAATATTTTCTGCGTTTACATGAATGGCCTTAATGAAGCAAGTCGACAAGGCGCCGAAATGAAGTTAAACAGAAATACAGATAAAATGGAGTCAGTTGCTATGAAATTTATTAAACCGACATGATGACTCTCATTTTGCGTTTTGTAATCTGAGTATGAATTCATCACAAATGTTTCAAAACACTCTCTTAACTTTTTTCGACTATTTAAAATTAAAATAACTCCAATACACACGATGGTCATAATTAAATGGGTAAGTTCCTTTTTACTAATTAAAACTATGTTGAATTAAGTAATAATGAGTAAAAAAGGCGTTTTTTGTAACTTTATATCTAAGATATTTTAAATATTTTCCAGAATTTTGCTTTATCAGGAATTTTGTCTTTTGAATGTTTTTTGTATAGATGTTTGATCAGTGAATATACTATTTGACAGTTATATAAAAGTGAAATTGTTATTAATATCTATGTCTGTTACTTCATAAATAATTTTAAAGTGAAATTAGGAACATACAATTGATTAAAAAATTAGAGAATACTAAGAAAGTTGCCTAATTTATCTTTATTGAACCAGTCAATTTTATACTCTAATCCTTTTTTACGTTAACATTGTTGCAAGAAAAAGGTAAAATTAAGTGTACCTTTGTCAGATAAGGATTTCCTTTCATAAACCATTTCTTTTATTTATAACATATATCCATAGAATTCAATTCAAATGAAAACCATTAAGATAAACACTAGCGGAAAATAAAGTCCAAACTCCAAGAAGGAGTTGTATTAGATAAATAAAATGTGAGAAACATATTTGCGTATCTCAAAGTGATGTCAAATCAAATTTCGCGCTAGAGGAATTAGAAAGGCGCCAGTAGCGCCTCTGTGTGAGCATGCAATCTGTCATCTTTGTACCAGTGATGTTCATGTGCTGGTTAGAAAGAGTTCAGGTAAGTGCTTAGAACCAAACTGTCTGCACAGTAGATACACAGGACCGAGACCAGGATTTATGGTAAGGGGAACAGTTTCCTATAACAGCAAGAACAATCATGTTGCTATCCCAAGTAATTTGTATTGCTATTATAACTTATATTATATTGAATTGCTATTCTTGATCACTATTCGAAGGGACATTCTCCAACAGGATAACACCCGTCCTCATATCTCTGCTGTCACTCAAAGTGGTCTACAGAGTGTCTTCATGTTGCATTGGCCTGCGAGATCTCCAGGTCTTTCTTCCATTGGGACATCATAGCATGACAAATCTAGCACAATTCATAATCTACACTTACCGTTGCCAATTTGACTAACAAAATACAATAGGCATGAAATTCCATCTCTCGAAATGACACACGGCATCTGTAGGACACCATGTGTACAATTTTTTTTATTTGCATTCAAAATCGTGGTAACTACAGCGATTATTAAAGTACTACCATTTCATATTATAAATTCATTTTCCCGTGCACACTAACCAGTGACGTTGAAACACTACAATCAAATAAATATGTTGCCTAGACAAACACTTTGTCTAAATTTCATTCCCCTAAAGTAATTTCTTTTTGGATTTTATTTTCCTTCAATATACAGGGGTTGGACAAAAATATGGAAACACCTTTTAAAAAACATGTTTCTTTGCTTAATATGGTGTAGGAAACCCGTTGGCATCCAAAACAGCTTGCAGTCTTCTCGGAATGGATAAATACAGTTCCTGTATGTGTGCCAAGGGAATATTATACCATTCTTCCTGCAAAACGGTGGCAAGTTCAGATAACGATGTTGGCGGTGGATAACGAGAACGCACTTTCCGTTCCAATGTAGACCACAAAGGTTCGATAATATTCAGGTCTGGTGACTGTGGTGGCCAGGGGAGATGGGACAAATCCTCCTCGTGCTCAGAAAACCAGTCCTGGACAATGTGAGCTGTGTGAACAGGGGCTTTGTCGTCTTGGAAGACACCATCACCATCGGGGAACAAAGTTTGTACCATGGGATGAACTTGATCTGCCAAAATGTTCACATAAGTCTTGGCAGTCATGTGCCCTGACACAGTTATCATGGGGCCAGCAGAGAACCACGATATGGCTGCCCAAACCATAACAGAACCCCCGCCATGTTTCACTCTTGGCAACAAGCAGTCTGTATTAAGGCTTGAGATGGCGTTCTCCAGACGTAAACTCGGCCAGAAGTGGGAAACAATGTGAAAGAAGACTCGTCAGACCATATTAACCGCTTCCACTGCCCTATAGTCCAGGCTTTATGACTTAAACACCACCTTTTCCTGTTACGGGCATTAGCATCACTGATGAGTGGCTTCTCAATTGCAGCACGGCCAGAAATTCCCTGTTTATGAAGCTCCCTTCTAATTGTTTTGGTACTCACAGGGTTCTGTAACACAACATTCATTTCAGCAGTAACTTTTGCAGCTGTGGTCTTCTTATTTTTCGTCACAATTGCCCTTAATGATCGTCTGTCACGATCACTCAGCACACACTTTCGTCCACGCTGTGATTTAGCAGATGATGTTTTTCCGCTTTTCAAATATGCGGAATAAATCTTCGATACAGTACCTCTTGAAACACTAAACACCTCGGCTACCTTGCTTACGGAAGCACCTACCATACGTGCTCCAACAATTTGCCCACGTTCGAAGTCTGTTAACTCTGACATAATGCAATGACAACCTCACAAAACAGTACTCCGACAACAACTGAACTGTTTAGCACATTTACGAAGTTGTATAGGTGGCGTTAGTAGTCAAAAACGCCAGCCCCACCTACATATTTCATTAAAATCAATCTTTCTTTTCAAACATGCATTTTACAAGGTGTTTCCATATTTTTGTCCACCCCCTGTATATATATGTGTGTGTGTATCGACGGATTTAACACACATGGTGGGTCTTTAGTGCACAAGACTTGACGGAAACAACGCCGACAGCAGACTTGTGATCATGACTGCTGAATTATTATTTTTAAAAAGAAATACCTGTCTTTTATTTAACAAAAAACATATAGGTTATGTCAGTAAAAATGTGTAATATTTACTTACTGCAGCCATTAACTAAATGGCATGAATCATGTTTGAAATACACAAGATACAGATATGAGAAAATTCACTTCCTACTATGATTTTATAAGGTTTCACTTGTTCCTTTTTAACTTAGTTTTACAGAAGAATTAGATATTTAAAAATGAATCATACGAATTCTTACGAATATACTTATTTTTTTCAAAAAAATTACACTAATATATATATATATATATATATTCTTTGTAAGAAATATATCGTCATTAATACTTTTTTGAAAGCAAGGTTTTAATTTTTTTTACGCATACTGATTTCTATTTTCATTGCAACACAATAATCAAGTAGTCATCCATAAATTAATTACTGATGATTTATAAAAATTGTGTGCTAAAAACTTGGACTTACAAATGCCTGTAATCTCTATCATATTTGCCGAATGTGAAATACTCTTTACGATGGCTGAACAATAGCCAATTACTAGTTTTCCAAAATATAAAAGAATCGTTAACATTTACCGAATAGCCTTGCTTTTTAAAAAAGATTTACGATACTGTAAAAGAGCAGAAAAAAACTGAAAAGCAAAACATACAATAATTTTTTCATGTTTTGCCAAAAGTTCTTAGTCGAGAGCTTTTTGATGGAGCTTTTGAAAAACGACTACAAAAAAAGCGATTACTAGTGATCCTTAAATCTCATTATATATGCTCTAACAAATTAAATAAGAAATCTAATCGAGGGGAAAAGCTCAATATTTTCTTAGAATTATGAATGTATCTAAATAACGAAATACGTATTATTATTCTTTTTCTTTTTGATTAAATTAATTAATTTTTTTAAATAAAGTATCATTTGCTCCAATCTTGCATATTATTCATAGCTTGTTTTTGCTTCTAAAATGCAAAATAAGTTCCTTTTGTTCAGTCAAAAATATTTTTTTCATTACTATTTCTCGTTGACTTCGGATTTGCTTTGTGTAAATGAAATTTGAAACCTTTTAAAGGAAATATATTTCAACGCAGTAGCAGTTGATTAAAAAATAATTTTACAAATATGACAAACACTCCATGATTGAAAAACAAATATTATTTTAGGCTGAATTAAATTTAAAGCGTGTATGATTTTATTTAGAAATATTTCTTCAAATACAATTGAAATATGATCCGTATAAGCAGAACTAATTCTTGGAAAGTTTGAGCAGGGTTTTTTTTTCTCTTCTCTGTATTTTTCCCCTCAAAATTTTAGTGGATTTCAAAAAAAAATTAATCTGTGAATTCCTCATTCTTTTCATACAATTGGTTTTAGAGTGCTACAAGAAATGTAAGTAATCTCAGAAAGAGTTTCTTTAATTCTTACGACAAAAAAGTGCCGCCTAAAATGAAATGGTATAAAAAGATTAAAAGGATTCATTATTTTATTCAATCTTCATCAATATAAAAAAAAATCATTTTTTACTTCATTTTTTATTCAATTACCTCTCGGCAACCATTCCTTGTATTTAATTAACTTTTGATATTTTCCTAACCATTTACTTCCTATTTCTATATTGAATTAATTCTTTCATATTTTAAATGTTTCCTGTCTCTCAAATATTTCAATACTCTTAAGGAGATAGTACAGCTCTGTGTGTAAATTTTTCATAAAAATGATAATTTAGTATAAGATGCATTTCTCAGATACCGTCATTAGCATTTGTAATTCAAAGGAAATATGTGAAGATATTTAATAATTTTATATACTATTAAGAGAAGAAATAAACAGTTTTGCAATATACATTCAAAATTAAATAATTATGTTTTGTATTTTCAATTACCTATAGCTGAAAATTGAAATATAACTTTGATTGTCTAATTTTAAATTTTTGTGTGATATATAGTACCAAATCCTGTTATTCCCTTGAACTATTCTCTTAACACAGTAAATATATCAAACCATTTCATAGTCTGCTCAAATATATCGTAAATGAAGGCATCTTGTTTTCGCGGATTAACATTACTTTCCAATGAAGCCATGAACTGAAATAACTTAAATATTTTTTGATGAAACGGAATTGTTGCTCTGAAGAAGCAAAAGAAGCGATTGTTAAAAATATTCAGAAACTGCATTGCAAAGAAGGGTGTACAAATTTAATAAAAACAGCATTTAAGTAAATTATTTCTAGAAAAAATTTCTAATGAATCATTATTTTTCCATCGAAAGCATAAGCTAAAATGACTAACATATTTAAAAATAGTGTTTCTTGTTGTATGAATGGATGATAGTAACAATTTTACGAAACTCTATAGGATTCGGTGTCAAATTCATATCCAACAACACATAAATAAATAGCAAGTAAAAGTCACGTGGACCACAATTTATGTATTTAGGATGGTAATGTATCTTTTCTTAATTTACATTCTCTTGGAAGAAGTACTGTTACTTGAGAATTGAATCATTGTGTTTATGCTACTCATTATGACGCTTTGTGTTATATAACTCTGGTACACAAATAGCATTGTAATAGAGGGTTATTCAAAATAGATAAGCCGATTTCAAAATGCCATATTTTCATTAATAAATGACACAGAATGATAAATAATACATAAATACAAAGGAAAAATATGGAAATTTTTACAAACTTTCGAGAGAGAGAGAAAGAGAGACACGTATGTCAAGGGTATAAAGGGATATATGCATCCCCCACGATTTTTTCTCGAAATTGAAATATTTCAGAATAATTCCTTTATTGTACTATTATGCAGATGTTTGAAATATTAAAGTAAGAATTTTTTTCTCTTCATAGTAAAAACCTTTTTCATCACGAAGAGAAAGAAGGATTCCAACAAAGTCGATTCGTGAGAAAAGAATAGAAAAGTCTTTAATGTCTCTAACAGGGTGCCTCTGGGTCAGTGTTTGTAGACAAAGAGAAAAATGGATCACCCCCAAATATGCAAACTTTATTTTTATGGTATCTTAATAATTTTTATTAAATAATCTTCATTTTTGTAATTTTTATTACCTGAAAAAATTATACCAATACTTGAACAGTTTTAAATAGGAGCAATAAGACTGATATAGCGTATTATTTACTTTTTTTTTTATCAAGTGGTAATTCTAAACTACAAAATTGCTTCCTTCATGGTCATGACGATATGAAATCCCCAAAATTAATTTCAAGGAACGCCACTGGTAAAGGTGGTATTACCCTCAACATTTCTATTTAAAAATATTCATTGTTATCAAACTGATGATACCACCTTCAAATACTCTGAGCCGTAGGTGAATTAATTCGGTACTTATTAAGAAATTTATGCTAAACGGAGATTGTAGATCCACATTACGTTAGTAAATGCGCATAAAATATTTTTGGCTCCCCTGACGCTATTATCTGTTCTGACATTGAAAAACTTCTAGAACAGCTTTCGTGAAATAGTTTCACGAAGAACACGCAAGCAAAATCTTTTTTTCCTAGTATAACGCTTCAATATTTTCCTTTTGTATTCATGAATTATTTATCATTTTGTGTCGTTTATTTTTAAAAATAAGGAATTTCAAAATCGGATGATACATTTTGAACAAACTTGTATTTTAGCAGATAATTTTATCTTTTGTGTCATAGCAAAAATACTATATTCCTCCTTTCTTTTGGTAATAATGATGATTATCAGCCATTTTTTTGTTCAATTTTACAATCATCTTATCTTGATAAAGACATACTGAATACAAGGATTTAAAATAGATGAGTTGAATTATTAAAACACAATAAAATTTTTTAAAAGGAATGTATCCTTTTCCTTGA
Source organism: Nephila pilipes (assembly GCA_019974015.1). Classification (NCBI taxonomy): domain Eukaryota; kingdom Metazoa; phylum Arthropoda; class Arachnida; order Araneae; family Nephilidae; genus Nephila; species Nephila pilipes. Next base: position 51,324 of record BMAW01011299.1, on the reverse strand, counting down.
ACATCACTGTATGCAGTAGCCTTGTGGTCCTGATCACGAACTCGCAGCGGCATTGTTTTCGTTGTGAGTTCAAGCCCTGATGTCACTATAGGCTCGTCGTGCAGAGGGGCTAATGTACTTTAAATCAGGTCGAGGTCCCAAGTTCTTCAGTTGGAATGGTGTTGAAAAAGGTTACAGCCCAGGTGTCATCCTCACCACTTGACCTAGGTTCAAAATTAAGAGGTCTGTTGCCAATGGCCCACGTATTTTTTCTCAGTGCAACGTTATTAAACAAGCACAAGCACGCCTTGGATATCAATTTACTTGGCACAGAAGAACTGAACAAACTAATGAGCGTTATGTAAATAAATGTTATTTTATTGTTCTCTGGAAGCGAATATTCAATATTACGCTCACTAAGCAGGGAAATAAAAGAGTAATTGCGGGGTAGGTATAATTTTGTTACGTTTCTTTAAAATATTCACTGCTATTGATGGGGGAAATAGATTGTCGGGTCAACAGGACTAATTATAGTTTTTAGCAAAGTTTGTGAATAATTATGAAAAAATTAGGAATAATTATAACCTTAAAAAGCTAAGCTACGATATTTTTAGTAAAATGTTTTGTTGGACGTTGTTATGTGGGGTGGATCGCAAAGAAATACGTTGTGGGACATATGCTGCTATGAAGCCAAAAGTTTGACAGGATTGCTTTACAACGAAAGCATTCTAATGATAGGTGTTCGAATTTAATGAAAATTTTGTTTCGTTGTATGTGAGTGCTCAGAAAAAACACAATTTAAATAACCTTCTTAAGTTCAGAGAATAAAAATATTTTTGATTCTAATCTACATTTTTTTTTAAAAAAAATAAATTTCTGCTTTAAGGTAAAAAAGCAAATTCTTACCTTTATACAATAATATTATTGAAATATCTTTACACAATGTGAGAAGATAAATGGTTAGTTATGGTGAATTTCATACAAAAGGATTCAAAATAATCACAAAATATTAATTGGTTTCTTTGAAAAGATTTTGTTTCCAGATATGGTAAAATACCTGAATGGGAACTTAGAGCAAATGTATAGTTCAAGAAGACTGCTAAAAATTAAAAGTGAGAAGTTTGCATTCAAAATAAATTAGATTCTATGTGAGATAAGTATACCCAATGGTTTTCACCGTACATTTAATGTTAGTTCATTATCATTAATTTCCCTTCTCTCTTTCTTCTGAATGAGACTATAGAACCTTAGAGAATTCAAAATAGAAACTGAAAAGGACCTCTCAAGGGTAATTTTTAGAATGTGTTATTTCCCAGAATACCTTTGTTTTACGATTTAAAATTACTCAGTGAACACATAAATCCTCTTTATTAAATATTAAAAAATAATGTTGTGTGAAATCGTTTGCATCATTCATACATGCATTATATGCCTATTTTTCTCGAAGCCACACCTTTGAAAACGTATAATCAACAAATTTGCTGGATAAGAAATATTATAATTCAAAAACAATACAATAAATTTTAATATAATATAAAACGGTGCTTTCGTATTTTTAGTAAATCATATACATTGGCTTTCTATAAATGTTTAATTTAATTTCTGTTGGAGAAAAACAGAATATCCAGAAGGATTTAATTTTTCCTGTAATGCTAATAATATTTTTGAAGCGGATTTCAGATAAAACTTATTTTTAAAATTCAATACACAAATGATTTCACTGAACTTGCAAGATGAAAATTATTTTTATAATGCATATAATGATTTATAAAAACTCTGATTTAAGTGCTTCAAGTAGAAAACAAAATGACAATAATAATACGTAAAGGATGCATAATTGTATTTCACGACACACGTGTTTGAAATATTGCTAAAGGTATTGCGATTCTTCTAAAAGAAAAAAAAAATTATAAGCAACAATTTTATTAAGAAAGAACATAAAATATGCTTGTAGATAAGTCTGGATTATTGTCAATCTAGATCTGTTCGGGAACTATTAATTATGATGGACTTCGTAATTTAAAATACTCATCAAATGAAAAGGAGGACATCTGAGCTATTCCTTCACCTCTTAATTCCCACGCGCCACCATAGAAGGTTTTAGAATTCTAGAACTTAAAGCGTTTCAGCCCTATTATTCCCCATGAAGCTCTTAGGTGAAGAGATAATCCAAGCCTATAAATTTATTTAAGCATTGATTGTCATAATACTTTCCCTTATGCCTAATGGAAAAACCTAACTCAAGAAAATTAAGTTTGTTCTTTCAAAATGTACCAATTTTGGATATTCGGAAATGATAAATTACTTGTATTATACGGATAACGTTGATAAAAAATATTGGATGGTTTTGTATGTAAAACAAGTTTCTATGATTATTAAAATATCTTAACTTTTCATTGTCTTAAATTGTCTTCAAAATATTAAATTTGAAGCTGAGGGAGATAAAGATTTCAAACCAGTAATATCAACGGATTAAGTGTTTAAAATAGCTTTATTCCCTAATTGTATTCCAACAGATTATGATGGAAACCTAGAGGGACTAAATTCCATAATGAATTGTGAATAAATAGAACTGTTGAAAATCATGGATCAAGTATAAAGTGCCCCTAGCATTCATAGACAGTGGTAACCTAAATTCAGGCTTTGTAACATTCTAGAGGAATTTAATTTAACGCAAATCTCTCGTTTAATCGCTTGTTATCTCTAAATAACCGTGTTGTGTAATCCCTTTAAATAATGTTCAGTCTTTAGGATAAATCACGTTTAACACACATTCATTTTATGTGAATGTGTGAATTTCCAGTAAGTTTAACAGATATTTATATAATATTTAATGTAATCTTAAATTAAACGATATTTATATATTATTATTTCTCTATATTTTTCAATTATATTCAGTTTTCTTATATATGTTTAGTTTAAATTTACGTACGCGTCTTTTTCTTTATCAAATATATTTATCCCAAAACATATGAATATCTATATTCTAAAGACAATTATACATATTATATAAAATACAAAGAGTTAAAGTTTGGATATCTATTATATTTTTCATCTTTCACTATGCTTTTGATAATACACGAAATTTTGAAGCGAGAATTGAAACAAAAGAGCATATTGTTTCCAAGTTTAGTATGATAATTTATAAAAGTCTATAGTGTAACAGAAATTAATTATATTGAAAGCATGGTGTAAATATTTCAAATTTAATGTGTATAACCCTCAAAAATGCTCAATTTCTGAGATCATTTTTCATTTTTATAAATTAAAATAAAGGAAATTATTCTTATAGACATTAATGAAAATGCTTACTTGTTTTTTAATTTATTTTTCTGTATTAAATGACAATTTAAGCTTTCATGAACAAAATGTGCTATTAACATGCTTTCAAATTTATAAATGGTTTGTCTTAAAATACAAAATCAAATCTCATTATATTATGATTTATTTAACAGGTTATATAAATATATATATATATATATATATATATATTGATTTGCAAGTACACTTTTCGCATTACTTTCCACAGACAAGTGGGGATTTTACAAGCATTGATATTGTTGTAATATTCATTAAATATATTTATCACTTGTGCATCTACTATTAATGAATATTTATAAATGAAATTTATTTCTGAATGTTCATATTTTTTTCTGATGTATTTAGCCACAAATTTATAGCGATGATAGAATGATAAGAAGTCAACTGTATAAAAACATTCTGAGGGTTATTAATAACGGTTTGTTGTTTATGCTGCATGTATTAGCTCTTTTTTTCCATGACGTTAAAGGCTAATAGCGTGCGAGAAAGTATTGGAATACAAATGGAGAACTTAAAAAATTATTTGAAAAACGATGAATTGTTCAAATTTTACGTTCTTGTTATATTGTTTCATTCTTAAAAGGACAAGTTTTTCATATTATTTCAGGACTTTTCATATTATTCGTTATTTAAGTGTTCACATTACATACTAAACTTTATTTATAAATGGAACTGATAAATATCCAGTTTACAATATCAATGATGATGAAAAATAATTCAGGATTCTTTTTTATTTTATACATAGAGATATTTGATGCCTTCAAATCATTGGTATGTATAACAACAATGTGATATTTCTTCTAGTTATCATACCACATCACTAAACTCACGCAAAGATAAGTTGTAAATGTTTAAATCATTATAAATTATTCAAATTCTTCTGGAGAAATATTTCTTAAAAGAACAAAGAGTATTTGTATATATGAGTTATTGAATAACACATATAAGGAATTAGTATCGTAATTTTAATTTTTTCTTTGGAATATGTCGTGTAATTTATTTTAATAAATTTCCTTTTTAAATGGGGCTTGTGCACTTTATAACAATGAATTACTTCCTAAAACGTAATAAACGGCTTACTGAATGATGAAAAAATATATTTAAAACAAATAATACTTGAAGTAAAATCTAAAATTAAATTCTACAAATGGAAATGAGAGAGAGATCCTTTTTTTTTTTTTCATTCTCAACTCCTTGAAAGATGCAAAAACGACGGGATTTATTGGATTATGATGTTTTGATTGATTATCGAAAAAAATGGAACCTGAATCTGGATTCGCTTAGTATGCACAAAAGATTTGCGTTAAAGCATCCTTTACAAGCAGGTGTCACAACAAATGTGAAAAATGTCCAAAGGCATTTGCAATGGTGACTTACAAAAAATAAATGAATAAAAACTAGAAGAAAAAGTCAACTTTAACGAAACAGCCCATGAAAGTCTGACAGGAATTTGCAACAAAGCTTATGTCCCGGAGGAAAACCTGAAAAAAGCTATATTTTCTGATAAAAAAAATTTAACTTTGATGATCCTGATCGATGGAACTTTATTTTTCTAGAAGAAAAATGGTTGTTGTGTTTGTAATAGCTTAAGAATTGATACACACAAAAGAAGAAAAACGAATGTATTTTTTTATCAATGTAATAAAATCTATAAAAAGGTCTTTAAATTTTATGATGATATTATTGCGGAAGTTATAAATAATTTATTTAGTTACAGATTATTCTTATACGTGAAGTAATCATTTAGTTTTTGACGATGGTTTTCAGTGTTTGATTGCGGTCAAACGTTAAGGGTGATGTTAGATTGTGCTATACACCACACTTTTGTTTTGAGAAGTACGCATTTCGTTATTCAATGATATTTAAGATATAAAGCAAACCCATTATCAGAAATTCTTTGATTAAATCGACTTCCTATCAAATTACTATCTATGTAGTAAAAATTTTTCCTTGCCCTCATTTAATGTTTATAACTCTCATGTTTAAGATTCTTTTTGCCTTATATCAAAGAGACTATATGAATTTCGAACACATTTTCAGAAAGAATAGTGTATGAAATTTCATTTAAATCATGTGTGCCCTTCTGAATTTTGTGAATATAAAGCTGGAAATGAACAAAATTTTAAACATCTTATTATTTTTTGTTCAAAGTTAAATAATGAAAGAAGTCAAACTGTATGCTCCCAAAATCAACTGGACTTTAAGTCTTTCCCAACTTACTTCCAGTAAACTTGAATTCTAGTTATTTTGTAATTCCATTGAGTTGATTATAGAACTTCATTGTTTTGATTTTGGGTTTTCTTCTTTCGTTTTTGTTATTTCATAATTTTGATTTTGTAGCTTCATTAATTTGTTTTATTTCTTCACCCATTTTTCATCCTTCACTGATTGTTTTTGTGATTTTTGCTTTCTAATTTATTTTTTCTTTTACTTTGTTTTAAGATCGTGATTACTTATTTTTGTAAGACCAGTGTAGTACTTGTGCTGAACTGAATTTATTTTAAATGTTTTCAGTAAAAATATCCATGACATTATAATACGAGGAAAGTTTTTTTTAAAAAAAAGACCGACTATTTTTAAATATGGCTGCTACAGTTACACTGTTGCCTTTCTGTGTTTGAGCCACGAATATGATGATGACGTCAAAACGCCAATGCTTCAGTAATTGGTCTACCATAATGAGGTACAGTGAGGATGGAATTCAGAAGCTGGTTGTATTGTATAAGTGTCTTAATATAGGTGTGATAATTATGTAAAAAAGTGATTAAGGTACAGGCATTTTATAAAAATAATAATGTAGGAAATTCGCTTTTTTTTAAATATAAATAACAAAACGGTACTTACTTAAAAACACGTCTCGTACATAAAACCGTTTATTAAATTGTCTTTAAAATTAAAAAAAAACGTTCAAGCAAAACGCAATTTATCACTTCAACATGTCAAGTGAAAAGCTCTCATAGCATTAGAGTATAGGAGACAAAATGTGGAACATGTTTCATATCAATAAAAAAAGGAGTATTTAGAAAGAATTCAAAAGAATAAAATAAGTTTCTCTCTGTAGGATAAAGAAGTCAATTTATATTACAAATTTTTGATCATTTTACTAATTTAAAAAATGTTTCAACTTTGAGTCCTGTTCTTAAACTTTAATTGAAAATATATTTAAGTGTAATTATACTTAAGCGTAATTATATAATTCTCTCAAAAAGAAAATGTTTAGTACTGGGCTGTATTAAAAGAAATACAGACATATTTAATTTGCTAATTGACTGGACTACAAAAGCAAATATATACTAAAGTTCAACTTGATATTCAAACATGCGAAAATTTCAGAAAGGAACTTATTTCAAAAAATCGAAGTGTTAAGTAAAGATATTTTTTAACTGAAACGCTTGAAGACTTAAATGATAGGTAATGTTTTAATGGTCATACTTTTCTTATTTATTAACCATATTTCAAGATTCTTGTTGTATTTTAAAGCCTCGTGTATCTTCTATACCATGCATTATTCACTTTTGCATGAATCAAAATCGTTGTCAAAATTCCTTTACATGTACTCATGATAAATCGTGAAAACCTATAGCGGAAGTAGTATTCGTGATTATTGTTAGAACCAAATTTTTATATAGTAGCTATCACTTTATTCTGAGAATGAAATAGAAGTCTTTTATGTTTCTCGTTCATATCTAGGGATCCGTGAAAGTTGCAAGATGCAAGGTCGGACGCAATGACACCTCGCCGCTTCCACCTAATCACAAAGGGGGTCCCTATTTTCTTCTTTACTAAGCCCACCAATGACACACGGAAATAAGGAAACAGATACATTACGTTGAAGGCGCCTATAGGTTTAAGACAGAAAAGGAAATTTCACAAGTAAAAAAACGAACAAGTAAAAACATAATAGGCATGGAAGCATTACTTTTCTATCCCGCCTCACATGTGCATATATATATATATATATATATATATATATATATATATATATATATAATTTCGAAAAGTTCCTTTTATAAGACATGCTGACATTTAGAGATAAAATAAATTTGAATTTCTCTGCAACAGATCTTCCGTAAAAGCGTTAGCATCAATAATTTTGAAAAGTAAACTATTGGAAAACGATCCATTTAACTAGATATTTTTTGCCATTTTAATACAATAGCAAAACGCTTCACTCTCGTGAAAGGAATGAAATAGGTTTGTAATTTTTCTCACGTTTCTCAATGATTTTGGTGAGAAATTACTTTCGTCTTATTCCAAAATATTTTTGTAAACTTCTTCATTCCCTATTATATTAAATTCTAAAGCTGGTGTGAAGGAAAATTTAAAAGCTTCATTGAAAAAAAGAGTTTTTTGAAGTACCTGAAATAAATCTTGATGTTATTAAATTTCCTTTGTAAATCTTTCGGATACATTATTAGATGGTGTTATTGCTTTCCTATGCGCCGCAAACTCTTATTAACTATACCATTTCTTAATAAAGGCAGAGATAATCGAGAGGATAAACTTATTTCGTACCCAGTCGTCGGAAGAAATATACGAATATAAACATACTTTTATGTGAACAGCTGCTACAAAAGGGTTTGACTTTTTAACGAATATGAGAATAAAACTATTGTAAAGAAATAATAACTACTTTAGAAAGGTCTTAAAATGGTATCATAATACTTTTCTTTTGGTAAATGTTTCACTTACTATATTTTAAAAATTGGATTTATATATTTGTACAAATTAAACTTTAATGTTTTATAATTATATGTCAAAATTATATTTAAAAATGATGATGATTCGAACTGTAGTTTTAAGAAATGTAATATTTCTTGTCTATTACTTAAGATTTCTGTCTCTCTCTCTCTCTCTCGTCATTTACACACATACATCTACAACTTTACTAATGCAATACTTAGGAACCACTACATGAAAATTTTAATGACCTTTCAGCATGTTCAAAAAAATGACATTAATAGTTTCGAACACACATGCTTATTTAAAATTAACTCAGAATCTACTTTATTTTGATGAAAATAACCTTTTTCAAGCGATTTACAGTACAGTAGGTATACTTAAGTATTATACATTATTGCGGTTATCTTAACTCTTAAAAGTCTTATATTATTTTAAAATAATTCAAGTATTTTTATAAAATGCTTTATCCTTCCGTTTGATTTCCTTTAGAAATTAGTGAAGAGATATACAAAAATGAGCAAATTAATTTTGTAATGGATGAAATGAATCAATTAATACTGGAAAATCCTGCATCAAATTACCTTGAAATATAAGACCCAAAACATCTATTGGCATTACTGATACCTTACAAAACTGTGCATCACTTTTATATTTTAATAGAAATAATCTTTCATTGATGATTTTGACATTTTTTTCTGTTCAGTCAGAAGAATATTCTCTCTCTCTTTCACTTCCCCTAATTAAAAAAAATCATCTATTTTCGGTTTTTATTTATGTTTTTTAAAAGCTTTCTTGTTATTTTTTAAATTAATTTTTTTGGTTTTATTTCATTTCGTTTCATTTTCATTTGCTTATTTTTCATATTTTATCATGAAGGAAGGGTCATGACCTTTTAAGAAACGAGTAATAAAACCTGAAATGGAATTTAAAATAATTTTAAAAAATATATTATGGTCTTAGCATATATGATTGTACTCAAATATTGATATTACTAGTTAACCACCAGAACTACCAGTCAGAAAAAGAGAGAAAGAAGCTTATTTTTTTTTTTAATTTTAACTATGAAAAACTGAGGGGCAGGGACACTCATTCTCCCTCACAATCAGGGACAATGAGTTTTGCAAATGAATCTGCAGTTTCATTGTTATAATCTCCGACGTAGGTCGAGTCCAGTATAAAATGTAAAAATTAAAATAAATTTCTAGTTTTTCTTTAGCAATATTAATAAAGGCTGGTTTATTTCTGATGTTCTCCGCAGTATCAATATTGATGATAAAATGTCGGTTTAAAAATTAGCTTTAAAGTTATAAATGGCGGCTCACAATAGGACAAATCCGATTACCAAAAGCTTGCACTGAAAAAATGAATCATAAGAATTCAGTTTAAACATGTAGACTCTATTTAGGATACCCCAATGAAGGACACACATTATGAATCCAGTTCTGGGACCAATCCTTAGTTCAACGGAGTAAATCTCCCCCTCGGATGGCCTCGAAACCCTGTTAAGAAAAATAATTTGTTTTTCAGAATGAACAAATTTCAATGAAATATTTGAGTCAAATGGGATGTTATTCATTTTGTGTAAAAAAAAGTTTGAACTATGCAGCTTCCAAATTTGATATTTAAGAAAAGGAAATTTTAGGGAAAGGGTGAATGAGGGGAATATATATATATATATATGTGTGTGTGTGTGTGTGTGTGTGTGTGTAAGTGGTGGGGGGATTAAACTCTTTAATTTGTAATGATCTCACCTAAAACTAATTTAATTTCCAAATTTTTTTCTTTCACTGAATCGAAAGTAACGATTTCATTTCTATTTCCTGATCCAATTCCAAATTATCCTTTTGTTTATTAGATCACGCACTCATTAAATATTTTTAATCCGCTGTCCCATAGTCGTAAATCTGTCAGAAACAACCTTCCTTGAATGACTAGCGTCAGGAAAATTCCCACAAAATCCTTTTATTTTGTACTATGTGACTGAGAGAAATCCCTAGATATCCCTACCTATAAAATCGACTGCACATAGAAATTCCCTCTCTTCTACACTTTTATAACTCTTATATGGATATTACATATATGGGTATTATGTAGTCTCGGTCTCTCTCTTAGCTAAAAGGGAATAAAAAACAATGAAATTTGAACTTCGCCCTCCTCATTTACTTTATTGATTATCTTATACTTACACACACAGACAGACACACCTATATATGTGTGTGTGTGTGTGTGTGTGTGTGTGTGTGTGTGTGATCTACAATGCATATGTTGGAGATGTCTTATAGTCCTTGGTGATTTTTGAAAGATAAATTGTCTGAATATAGTTTTACTTTGTAATTTGAGAGGAATTGATAGCACCAAATCAACTCCCACATCATAGGCTATTTTGGGCTCATTAAGTGATAAATACCATACTTTATAATTTTTCAAATTAAAATTACCGAAGAAAACCCTATCACAAATTAATGATAGATTTTAAGTTTGTTCTTTAAGATAGTTAATGCGGAGGTTCCAGGAGAGCAGACAATTAAAAAGAATATATAAATATTTACAAAATTCACAAATTTTAATGTAGGATTTGTTTAGTTTTTTAAATTGGGTTTCGATCGAAGACACTGACAACGCGAGTTCCATTGTTATGGATTGCGGACATCTAAACACAACCAAGGCTTTTTTCTAACTTGAGATCTCTATCCTTAGACGTGCCAGCTGTTCAGCAATAAGATTAATTAAAATATCGAAATTATGTTTTCGATTTCTTCTGGAATTTCTGGAGGAAATAGCAGCCAAATCATCCTGAAGAGCTTCATGTGAAAGGTTTTCGCAAATAATATAAAAAACAGAATTAAAGTATACCTCTATAGAGCCGGTGCAAGCAATAAAACCTATAAAAAACTCTCATTAATCGGATGCTTTATCGCCAGATTAGCATTAGAAAAAATCAATATGTTGATTTAATGAGTAAATAAAATAAACTTTTGTAGACAAATTAGAAGATTTCCGAAATTTTTCAAAAGAATATAAACCAATTTATACTGTCGAACACGGCTTTGATTTCGATAAAATTATCAGCTATATGTTATGCAGATTTTTTTGTATTTGATAATGCGTAATCAAATGAAAAATTGGGTCATCAACATATATATATATATATATATATATATACACATATATTGTGTGTATGAATGAACTCTTATGAACTGGATGTAGAAGTCTTATAAAATTAAAATCATTTATTTCGAGTTACCTTGCATTATATGAAAACAAACATACACAGAGACGTGGAAAAAAGACGATCACACAAGTACAGCAAAATCTGACAGCATATGCAGCAGTAGCCAAAGCGAATCTAATACATATCGATTTATTTCTTGGTAACCTTACCTTAACTTATATAAACCCGAACATTCTTGAAATTTCTCTTCATCTTGATTAGTTAATCTAATATCCTCATCAATATCGCGTGTTATTACGTAATTAAATGGTTACAGGTATGATTGATACTTCCGTTAGATGAAACTGTAAGGCATGTGGAGACTTAAGAAAATTGTAATTGGAAATCAACGCACACACAAATGTGTATATATATATATATATATATATTGAATATATATATATATATATATATATATATATATATATATATATCTTCTTTAAAAAATTAATAGTATTAACAATAGTACAATTATAATTTAAAAATAATCTGTTTTACCAACTTTATACTTTTAAATTTTTTCTTAATAATTCATAGGTTAATAAGCTTTAACAAAACTAATAAATAATATTTTATTACTTATAACTTGAAATTATTTTGAATATTTAGAGTCATGTTAACTAATTCAGTATTTCTAAGCAAAAATTTATACAACATGCTCTAATGTATATTTAAGCTTGAATTTCTTTCAAAGATTTTAACTTTATTCATACGGAAACAGTACTTATCGCTCTAGTCAAATGTGTTTCTAATAGTCATATTATTAATTATTTTTAAATTAGCTTCTATAAAATCAATTTCACAAGAATTTCTATTAATTTTAATTTGATTCCGATATGATGGAATAATGGATAAATCTGGTTAATTATGTGGGCTGTGTGAAATTTCTTTATTATTTTTAAAAACAATACGATTGTCACTATATTTAAGTGAACTTGAAATAATTATTGACTATAAAATTATGTTCATATAAATGTAAATATATAGTAGAATGACTATTATTAGCTGCACCCCCAAGGTTATGCTTCTAATTTGTTTATAGTTTTTTTTTCCACCGTTATTGATATAATCTTCACTTAAAAAAATTAGTTATTAATTTAAATTTATCATAAGATACAAAATTATTAATTTTGGATTCTTTAAAAATAACCAAAAGTTAACATGAAATAAATCAATATCTAATGAATTAAACAAATCTTTAAAGTCGTAATTATAGAGAAAAACTCTTAATCTTTCATATTTTTAATGATTTCATAACTATTTTTAAAGATAACAATCTTATCCAAACCATTTATAATATTTTGTAAACATATTACCAGTTCTTTAGTAATATACATGTATACTGCTGTTTGTAGAAAATGCAACACCATGAAAGAATCATCAGAATCAAATGAAATTTAATGCAGAAATGACTTGTACTGATACAAATAAATGATGAAATTTTCAAAACTAAAGAAACAAATTAAGCGTCCGAAATCAGTATTTGGTGCAGCCACCATGCGCTGCAATAAGTGCTGCTATACGACGTGGCATGGAGTCAAACAGATGTTGAATATCTGCTTGAGGAAGAGAATTCCATATCGCTTGTATGCGCAACCAAAGTTCGTCTTTGGAAACTGCAGGACGCGGATCACGAGCGAGACGCCGACCAACCATATCCCACACGTGCTCAATAGGCGACATATCCGGTGAATAAGCAGGCCAAGGAAGAAGTTGCATGCGTTGTGCTGAACAGAAGTCTCGAACAGTCCGCGCAACATGTGGGCGTGCATTATCCTGCTGAAAGATAGCTCCAGGGATGCCTTGAAGGAAAGGAACGACTTCGGGCTGTAGCACTTCACGGACGTACCTGTTGCTATTGAGATTACCCTCATTTCGTATCAAATTGGATCGTCCATGATACGAAATCGCACCCCAGACCATAACTCCGGGTGTTCGACCACTATGTCGTTCAATAATACACTCAGGAAGGCAGCGTTGACCGGCATAACGTCTAACACGAACACGGCCATCATGGGTCCACAAATTGAAGCGTGATTCATCTGAAAAGACAACTTGGTGCCAATCAGCTCGCCTGTCTCTGTGCTCAAGAGCCCACTGCCGACGCAGCCGTCGATGATTCGCCGTGAGGGGAATCCTGTATAAAGGCACCCTTGCACGCAATCCACGGCGCAGCAGACGACGACGAATTGACGAAGCCGACAATTGTACACCTGTAGCAGTAGACCAACGTGCTGCCAGCTGCCTGGAGGAAGCTGTGCGATCATTCACCGCCATGCGGAGCAGGTGTCGATCATCGCGCTCTGACGTCACCTTCTGTCGTCCAGTGCCTGTTTTTCGAGTTGTTCGGTGCTCGTCGGTCCACTGCTTCCAAACTCGCATCAATGTGGAACTGTTCCGCTGCATACGAGCTGCTATTGCGCGATAGGAAAATCCTCCTTCTCGAAGGCCGATTATCCTCCCTCGTTCAAACTCCGTAAGTTGCTTGAATTTCTTATTCTTCCGTCGTGGAGGCATACTCAGGTCTCACTAAACGTTTGCCACTAACAAATAATCATAGACTTTTTTCAACGTCCCGCTACAGCACTTTATTTATACGCTTTCAGCATCAATTCAGAGGGCGCTGCGCGCGCCGCGCACGCGCGATGGCTCTGAAACTTTATTAATTTGCATAATATCCTATAATTGACATTTGCTGCGAATTTCATTTGATTCTGATGATTCCTTCATGGTGTTGCATTTTCTACAAACAGCAGTTTATATATATATATATATATATATATATATATATATATATATATATATATGTGTGTGTGTGTGTGTGTGTGTGTGTGTGTATGTGTGTGTGTATATATATATATGTGTGTGTGTGTGTGTGTGTATATATGTGTGTTTGAAGATATATATATATATATATATATATATATATAGTGAGAGATACTAAATCATATAATACACATTGATCATGTCCAATGGACTTCAAATACTCGTAGTTTAGTTATATTCCATTTTATTTCACCATCAGAAATATTTTTCTTATTCTAATAAGACTTAATTAAATTTTATTTTAAATAATACAAACTAAATTTTATAATGACTGGTTACTTATATGTAAGCTCTTTATAAATTAGCATTCATTCCTTGAAACATAAAATCATTATTTTTACTATTTGTTAGAAATATAATTTATATATTAATGCTAATAAATGATAATTTTACCTTTTTTTTATTCTGTTAGCAACTAGTATCCAAAAGTGTTTTCTCTTTCATTCAGTTTATTTGAATCGGAATTCGGGATGCTGTAAGTTAAAGTTTAACAAATCTCAACGTGATTGAAAGCATTTTGTCCTAAAGTTTAGTTAAAACATAAATACTTTTTTTATTTATAAGAGAAAAGCATCATATCATAAGGAAAGTCAAAATGGCTAAATTATGGTTTGCCTGTTTGGTAACTTTTTATTTTATCATAAACATTGATTCTTGTTGGAAAAGTATTTAAATAATCTCTATAATGTACTTTTACAACAAACGCATAAAAATATTATTTATTAATAAAAAAATTTATTAATACACAGGATTATTCAAAATGATTCATCCGATTCAAAATTCATATTTTCAAATGCATTACACCGAACTATAAGTGATACATAATACAAAGGAAAACTGTGGAAGTATTTTACTGTGAAAATAGATGGTTCTCGTGTGTTCTTCTGTGAATATATTTCACGAAAGCTGTAGAATCTTCTAGGATTTTTTAGAAGCTTTCATTTTCATTTTCAGTTGGATTGGTCACAGAGATCAAATGATTTGAAGTGTTATACATATGGTTACCTAAATCATCTAAGGCGATTCCCATGCCTAATCATCTGATACCCCATATGATTTTTTCCTTTGGGGGCGTGTAATAAAAAATGGCACCACCATTACTCACAAATTTATTTCAACTTAAAAACTGATTTCTGCTGCTGTACAATCATACCACTAACATTTTACAATGCGTTTCTGCAGGAATTTAAAATGAATTGACATTGTACATGTAACTTCAGGAAGCTATGTGAAGGCGAACTATTCCTACGCTTCTTGTGCCATAAGGAAACTCAGTACTAGCACTAAAAGTCAGTAAAACGTTCAAGACGTTACACAGGTTTCAACACTATATTTATAAGCAAATTGCTAGTATAACTACAAATATAACAGGCTCTCCCAAATAGCGCCTAAATATATTACTTGATCTACCAATAACAAACTAACAGAATCTTACCACTAGCTTAAAGTTGAAGCTTTCTTGATTTTTAACTTTCACTCTGCGCAGCCGATAACTTGTAACAATTCTCGGCCCCGTCTTGATCTGGAACACTGTTGCCAAACGCTAGAACCACTCGACCTCTCTCGTAAGTGTCTCAAGTTTAATTTATGTAATTCCTATCTCCTTCGTTTCACTTTTACCTGTTTTCGCTTTACATAATCACGTTTCATTTTTGGTTGGGCAAGGTTGTTTAGCAAAAGCATATCAATCAAAGTCCCCAAGGTTATTGAGAGAAAACCAAATCCAACGTCACAGCTATATCAAACACTATAAGAAAAAACTACCACGGTGTTTCTTTGTATTCATGTGTTACTTATCATTCTGTATCGTTTATTTATAAATATATGGAACATTGAAATCGGAGGAATCGTTTGATTAACCTACAAAATATTTGATTTCATTGAAATGTTAAAATAGTAAAATGCGGTACATTAGATCGGCAGCCTAACTATACAGAAAATTTTCTACCGTCTTGTCTCAAGACTTCAATAAGAACATCATGTGTTCGTGACGTTTATAAATGAGGTGTGGAGCAATTTGACAAGAACGGGCTGTTTTAATTGGTGAATTAATCATTTAGAAGTTTAAAGAAGGAAAATGGATAAATCTGAGGTTTCCAAATTATAAATACTTTAATTTGTAGAAGCATTCAGCTCCTTGTGCAGATGAGTGAAAGAACTGCACTGAAGATGAAACGAAAAAATAAAATATCTTAAAATTTTAATCATTCGAATACTTAATCATTACAATTACAGAATATACTGTATTATTTCATCATAATTAAATATTGGTTGGTCGTAAATTAAATTCAACATTTCACACTTATATAAGTTTGTATAAATTTTGTCTTATGAGAATTGATATTTATTTTTTAAATGATGGCATGTATTTTATATTTGCCAGGTGTGTCATTAAATCAATATTTCAGAGCAAATACAGAGGAGAGGTACATTGATTTCAATTATTTATTAAAATGTGCATATCTAAATACTAATATCCATTTCAATTTGTTACTGCTAAAATTACTAAACATAGTTCCCTTTATGTTAGAAAACACTTTTGAATATGATCTTTCCTAAACTTTCAAGTTTTGCTCTTATAAAATCTGTAACATCACCATTCTAATTGAAATCTGTTCCTTCATTCATTTTCGTAGATTTCAAATTTCTTAAGTTTTCTTTCATTTCGGAAATATAAATCTTTTCTAAACTCAGTTTATTAATTTATCTTAAAAATTGAATAATATAACACAAAAAAACTTTTATTAAGTATGTAGAACAGAAATCTGAAAATTATCAGAATCCATATATTAAATAAGTATTATTCCATTTTTTTCATTCCACACGATAAACTTAGTCTCTCTCTCTCTCTTCAGCTATCAATTCCTATATTTTACCAAGAGTTTCGACAGTTTTCTTAATTTTTTGAAAGGATTTCTAAGTGGCTAATTAAAGCTCTAATGAGGATAATTTCATAAAAGTAATTCAAGTAATTCACATTTCAGCATTTTAATGTTACTCTCGTTAGGGCAATCAATACGACATGTCTATATTCGTTACGATTAAGGTAGGAAATAATTTTTCTTCTATTGATTTGTCATGTCTAGATTAAATTAATTTTCATAGTTAAGTTTCTTTTAAAATTGTTAATGTTAATTTTACCATATGTAAAATTAATAAATTAATCTTATTGTCACATGACTTATATTATTTTTTTTTATTTTTTAAAGGCATTTTATTTTTATTTTAATTTTCTCTAAGCTCTTGTTTTAAGTCCTTATAAAATTCTTTTAGTCGCCAACACGTCAGAAATATCCTAAAATATCTAATCAAAAAAATCACATCTCAAACAGATTGGCTGATTCACCGAGGGAAATTTTTTCTTAAATTCTATTTTAATTTTCTTTTCGCGTAAGTGTCATTTAGATAGTTCAGAATGTAATTGAGCTGAACTGTCAGCAGCTCTTTTCCAAATGTTAATTTTTATATAATTCAGACAAAAATTGGGAAATTTCTTCGAAATGTCTGATCAATTGTCAACACCGAAAAATTTTCTATATCATCAAAATTTCACACAAAGTTTTCTACAATTCAAAATCACATTCAAAATATATACTGAAATCTAAAGAGTTAGTTTCATTTATCCTCAGTTTCTTCATTTGGAATTTTTTAAATATTTTAAATAGGTAAGATTTAAAATTATAATTTTGGTTTTTCTTCTAAAACACCAACAAAATCTAAATTTAAAAAAACTCAACATTGATTTGTTATCAGAAAAGCCTTGAACTATAAGATTTTTATATATTCATTATCAAAGAAAAATCTCTTTATCTCATCTCCAGTACGACGATCCCTTTCAGTTGATAAATTACTTAATGAATTTTCTTTATTGATATACGGAAGAAGTCGAATTTAATCATTTAAGGCGACTCAGAACCAAAAAAATATCATCAAAATATCGAATGTTTTATTAGATTATTTAATAACTTGATATCATTTAAATATGCCAGTAAAAGTTTTTAAGTGTAGTGAGTTGGTTTCTTATAAAGTTATTTAAAATTTTATGTTAAATATGAAGGAAAAGTAAAAACAACGGGGCTAACTTTCAGAAATGATTTGAACAAGCTACTTGATAGCCTTAAGAAAAACGTGACATTTTATACTTTTTATTACTTCACTAGAATTCAAATAAGTGTGAGTGAATCATTTATTACTTACTGTTTCTTTCCTGTTCATCTCACTTTTAGAGCATTTTCTTATCTCAACATTCAAATTCAAAGTATATCTTTATCAAATTTGTTCTGAAAATCTACGAAGCGAAAAGATAGTGCAATTACTCTTAAAAAGAATCTAACAAACTAAATTTGATAATCCGAATTTAATTAAGATGATCAACCCTCAAAAATACCTTTAATAATGTGAAAATAGAGAAATAACACCCGAATCTTCAACGTATGTAATAAATCATCACGGTTTCGAAAGATTTGTAAAAATAAGACATACAGAACTTGCCAAAAATATGAGGTTATTTTGTACTTAAGAAAATTTAGCTTTTCTTTGAATTGGAACTTATTTGTGATGAATGTGGAATGCTATAAATTGGGCACTTTCTTCTGAAAAATATCCAAGCATTCAGTTTATATATCATATCATTTGACATTACATAAGATTATTCAAGCATTCAGAATTTTGGTTGAAATTATTCAGCTCTAAGATTCATCACGTAATCTTATGCATGTTATCTTTGTAATAATGTTATAAGTAAGGTTTACATAGAATGAAAACTATGAGTAAGTTTTACATAGATTGAAAACTATGATAGATTTTACATAGAATGAAAACTATGAATCTGTTTTTCACCATGATCTTTTAGTGATTCTTCTTGTTTTAAAACGCTAATATAACGCTGAATAATGCGATAGGATTTCTCTCGAAATTTTAGGTTATTCTGAACAACATAGTCAAAACATGCATGGATTCAGTTCAAGATTTGTAGTTATTATTTTTAAGAATTGTTAAATTTCAAATTTGTTATTTTAATGATTTTTGAGAAATTTGGAATAAATTTATAGAAAATTAAATGTTGACGCTAACAAAAGTTCCACGTTTAGTTATACGAGAATTTTATGATAGTACTGTTCAAAATGAAAAGTGAAAATATTAATAATAAAAGAACCTCTAGAGATTTGAAACTATAACTCAACAAAACTACCTTTCTTAAAAGGACAGCTCAAATTAGGCTAAAGAGCGACATCTCTTGATCCCTTAGCTGTCACAAAGCACGTATCAAAGATATAGAGATCTGTTTGGCCAGCAGGGCGTCTGCCACTGTAAGTCTCTTTGACGATAAGCGACGTTACCTATCCGTGATAGTTTCCGACTAAAATGAGTTCTATTGCTTCTCGCCATTCAGCGGTGAGAATCAGTGTTCTAAAGCCAGATTCATCACTTAACATCACATTGACCTACTGTCCAAAATCCAGTTAAAACTTGTTGTTTATGCGTATATGTGAAGGGAATGAAAGATAATGGTCATCTTTCTACATAGAATGAAAACTATGAATCTGTTCTCCTGGATTGTTATGACTGAATCTCCTGAAACAGCTCGACTGGAAACAGTAACTGAACCTTATTCTTGACTGTCCCTTTACTTCGTGCAGTTATTACCAAACATCGGTCTTAACGAATGCTTGAGAGTCTCGACCAATCGGTACTGGTCGCTCGTAGTCAACATTTCCACAATTTTCAATCGGTCTTGAAAAGCACATTCACAATTTGAGACTATTCGGTTTGTGATCGTTCGAATGCCAACATTCAACCGATTCTTCTTTTCTCAAATATATTCATGTTGTTTTGAGCCAACATTTGCTCTCTAATTATTAACAACGTTGATAAATGAAATGAATTACACGCCCTAGCCTGAACTACTTACCAAAGTAAACCGGTTTATCATCTTCGTGCGCAGGTGTTTCGCAGGAAATGTCCGTTGAAATATTTTATATAGGACTAAATTTATCTTCTGCGAGATGATTCTCGATACGTATTTCGAACAAATTCACTGATATTTACCCTTCATTTTCTCGCCTTTATGAATGATGCTTAACTATTGGACATCAGTATATAATACAAAATGAAACACATAAAAAATTTAGGAAAAATTATCTTTATTACGTAGAATAAATTTAGCTGAGAAATTAAAATTTAAAAAAAAGATAACGGATGTAAAATTAATTTAAAATATGACCTGGCTTCTCAACAAAAATGGTTAAACATGCTTATATATCCAAAACATCTCAACTCAGCAAATTACTTTTAGCAATTTTTATATCACTAAAACAAAGGAATTTAATTTTATACTCAAAATATTACACGGAGATAATGTAAACTATCATAGAATGAAAATCATGACTTCAAACTTAACAATATTAACATTATGGAGCAGATATAGCATATTCTCAATGTATGTGTCAAATAATTAATGTAGTTAAAATTAGAATAAAAATATTTCAAGTGTATATTAAAATAGCACTTGTTGTTATCTTAAATCGATGTGACTGTCACATAATCACCGCAAAATTTTACATAATACATCATGGAAATTTAATATATACAAAAATTAAACTGTGCATACTGTTCTAAAGTTCTTTTTAACAAATAAAATTATAGATACACTAAAGAATTAATGAAAAATATAATAAATATTTAAAGCATAGTCAATTAATACAACTAGCGTCATTTTCAGAAACAGAAAAGTAATTCTCTGTACGGTATATATGATAATTTACTATCTTGACAAATTATTAATTTTGTATAAACTCATTTTAATATATTGAACAATCGTTAACGTTAGCCTCAACTTCCTGATAATGTTTCACAGATGCATAATTAGATATCAGTGATCTAAGTAACAATTAAATAACTTCTAAGATCTCTTAATTTTGTCCGATTTTTGAGCTATTAGTAATATTATAGAGTAAATAATTATAGTATTCCATTTCTGTCAAATCGATATATGTATATTACTGTTCCAGTAGACGAATATACAACGAAATTAAATGAATCTCGTTTATCTACATATTACGCATCAATTTTTCAATTTTCTAGATCTATATCTGAAATTCAGATAGAATGATTATTATTAATTGGTTGAATTAATTTTTAAATATTTTGGATAAAAGATTAGTTTACTCACCTATGATTATAAAAGATGATATATGGAGCCCTATAAATGTATAAATTATAAAAAAATTATTTGCTTATTGAGTCTCGGTTCCTTAGAAATACCGTTAGAGATTACTTAAATATAAGAGCTGATCCTCATTGGAGTATTCCTTTGATCTGATTTAAATTTTTCACCATTAAGTTTAATATAATCCTCAAACAAATCTACTAGTGCTATTAAATTTCTTTTCCTAAAAAATCTACTTATGAAGTTATGATTTTCAGTACCAACAACATGAATTGAAAAGAAACTAGAATCAAATTTTACATTGAATGAAATACTCTTATTTTGTACATATATGCTTATAAAATATTATTTATTTTATATAACCATGTATTGTATATTAGTTGAATTTGTAACATAGATTGACAGGGGTGAATTGCAGAGCAATATATGGTTTTGCTAGAGTATATCATTATAACCATCTAACAGCCAAATCTTAATAGGATCGTTATGAAATCCTTGAGATTTAAAAATATGCTGAGGGATGTTCTCTATTATTTATCTAGGTCACCCTATTTCTACAAAAAAAACATTGAGTGTGTATTTACATTATACACTGAACCTTAGTTTCGAAATGATCAAGATTTCAAAACTACATTACTTCACGATAGTAACATTAATCCATTGACGCAGTTAATAGTACAAAATCATTAGTCCAATGCAAATTTATACCAAGCAATTATTAAATATATCTTTGGAATATATAATATATATATATACATATGGGGTGTGTCATGTGTGTGTGTGGTGTGTGTGTGTGTGTGTGTGTGCTGTGTGTGTGTGTGTGTGTGTGTGTGTGTGCAGTGTAAAGCATACATATAGTTACATACATTTATATGGCTATACATGCAAAGTTTATATATATATCTAACTTTATCCACGACTATTTAATAATTCCTTTAGGGGTAGAAGTGCATATACAGAAAGTAATTTTGTAGTTGTATCACTAATGTTCTCAAAGAACTTTCAATGAATAAACTCAATCTGCTAATTTCACAGAAAAGTCTCAATTTTTCAAATGCAAATGGATATTCTCATTTCAGAAGTTTAGATAGCAAACATTTTAGATAACAGGATTGATTTTTTTTTTTTTTACTTTCATTTAGGATTCACATTTTCAGGAGATTTAACTTGCTGATACCATGAAATCTGAAAGTATTTCGAGTGTCATTATGCTTTCATTTTGAATAGCAATTCATTTTATTCACAAAAAGTAAGAAATTTCCCTCTATTGTTCCATTTTCAATAATTTCCGTTACAGTATCAACTATATAAGCAATTTTCAATAAAAAAAATTTTAAATTAGTGTTAACATTTGAGTATAGAACATATGGTATTATAAACAGCATAAATAAAACTTTGTAAGTTATCATAACAAACTTTGCGTAATGTTAAACGTAAGTTATTAAAATGTACCATTTATACACGAACCAAAAATAGATACGTCTTACATCGGTATCTATTTTATCTTTTTAGTCATGTATATTTGATATAAATTTACACCGAAATATTGTTTCAAGTGACATAATTAATTGCAAGTAAAAACAGCATTACAAAATACGTGTAGAAAAGACTGAACATCGTGAATAATACTTACCATTTACTAATTATTCTTAATTAAATGAGCATCTAAAAAATTGTAATACTCCATAGCTCTGATTTCAATTATTTTCAAACAAGTTTAAACTTTATTTATCTTTTTAGCTAATGAAAAACATTTTATAGACTCAAAAAGAAACTTTGTAACAGAAAAAGAATGTCCATTGTCTTAAAATTCTTTAATTAGATAATGAAAAAAAATTCAATAGTTTTCTGACACAGGATACATCAATATTGTAAGCAAATGCAAAAGGTTATTAGTTTTTTTTTCCTTAGTTAGAAAGAAGTTCATTCACTGTTCGCTAATTTTTAAACAGAAATTATCAAAAGTGTGTACATAAGTTATTATAAATGATTTTAGTTATAAGCACCAATATTAAAAAAATACTCTAAGTTAATGAATGATCAATACATTTTGATTCCGTTCTACTACCTTGGAGCAGCAAATTTCAAATTTGAATTCATCTGCTTAGTGACATACTTATACATTTACTTAAGTAAAATATTTAAGTAGGTATTTTCGTTTTGGAGACACATAAATTTTGTTTTGATCAGTACCATAATATAGTGAACTAGAATAAAACTTCAAATAAAAAAAAACTTACAATGTTGTCAAAAAGAGTTCTGATAACATTTCTTTTCCCCAAAATTATATATTTTTGTTATTTAAAGATAATTCGAATCATATCAAGTTTTGAGTCCTACTTTTTTTTCTCTAAAAAAGGAAAATTTAATTTGGGATTCTAAGTCCAATTATCGGGCTTTGAATATCTCCCTAAATATTCTTAGTTAGTGTCTATGTCATAACTCCTTATTCCTAATTAATTTTCAAAAATCTAAATGAATATCGTACTTATTTTCACAGAATACATAATATTAAAATTTAGGGAAAAATGCAACCTCTGACAATAAAGTTCGGTGAATGAAGTCAGAAACGGCCAATCTGGCAACACTGGCGAAACAAAACGCTGCACCTGCGAAGCTGCAAGTGTTGACCATCCGCCCCCACCGTTGTTCCGTAGAGCGTCGTTTGTGTTCCGTGTAAGACATGTTTTACTAAGGGCTTGTTTAGTGCTTAGTTCTTAACTGATAACAGGAAAATAAATGAATAAAAGATCAATTTAAAGTTTTGTTTTCAGTTTGGCAAGACACCAAAAGAAACTCATGCGAGGCTGGTACGTGTTTATGAAGATCAAGCACTGTCCATGAAGTGTGTGTACGAGTGGTTCTCCCGTTTTCGAGAAGGTCGGGAAAGTGTTTCTGACAATCCCCGTAGCTTAAGACCGGCGACTTCCGTCAGTGACGAAAACATTGAGAATATGAGGAAATTACTCACGAAAGATCGTCGATGAAATGTGCACATGATGACTGATGAACTGCAGATTAACTGTGAATCCGTGCGGCAAATCGTTAGCCAGAATTTAGGGATGAGAAAAGGGCCACATCACTTGACTGAAGATCAGAAACAGGCACGTTTAGAGGCTTCACAGGATTTTGTCGGCGAATGCGACATCAAATTTCTGTATTGTCACTGAGGATGAATCCTGATGTCTCAGGTGCGACCCTGAAACGAAATGCCAAAGCATGGAATGGCGTTCTCCTTCATCACCACGTCGGAAAAAGGTCAGAGCAGAAAAATCATGCATAAAAACGATGCTCCCCACCTTTTTTGATAATCAAGGCATTATCTGCAAGGAATTTCTATCTGAGGGAACGACGATGAATGCTGAAAGGTACATTGAAATTTTGACCCGTTTCATGAATCGTCTAGGCAGGGTACGACCCCAGTGCCCATAACATGGTTCATGGTTTTTTGTTCACGACAATGTTCGCCCTCACACAGCCAACATCGTCAAACAATTCCTGGCAAAAGAGGAGGGCGGGTGCAAGTTGAACATCTACCATACTCGCCATATCTCAATCCTCCAAACTTTTTCCTATTCCCAGTACTCAAACTCGCTTTGAAAGGAAAGAGATTTGACGATATTCCTGGCATCCAACGAAGCGTGACGAGTCTTTTGAACTCCATCGCAAAAGAAGACTTCTTGCAAAGTGTCCAGGACACGTATAGCAGATCTCAGGGGTGCATAGTTATGGGAGGGGATTATTTCGAAGGACAGTAAGGTAACTTTCGTTAATATTTCATCTACGTTAATGTTATAGGAATATTCACCGAACTTTATTGTCAGATGTTGTATATCAAATAATTTATATGAAACAAATTGTAAGATGTCAATTAAGCTGATAGTTGGTTGAAAGGATTTGAGTGAAAAGAATTAATTAATATTTTCTAATGTGTGTTAAATTATAGCATTCTAGGAAAACTGAAATCCGTTTTATGATATTAATGTACAATATATTATCTATATGACTTAAGTAATAACAATATTACTATACATTCATATGCATACATATATATATATATATATATTTGTTTGGTTTTATTAACGTCGTATTAGAAGCAACACAAGAGCTATTGGTGACGAGCTTCGTAATTTTGAACATCGGTCAAGTGGCGAGGACAACACCTGAGCAGGCACTCCCCTCTCCTAACTTCCACACCACGGCTATACGGATAATATATATATATATATATATATATATATATATATATATATATATAACATATTGATTTAAATCCTTTAATCCTTAAAAATGATATTTTAATTAAAATAAAAATATCATTTTGGGGGAATAGTAACTTCAACTGTTTTAGTTAATTTGTAGAATCCTGGAGAGTTTCCTTCAATATATTTCTAAATGTCCAGGATTCGTGCTATGTTCACAAAGTATCAGAATGAGAATTCTATAGCTCGTTTACTTGATCAAACGATTTTACAATTCTCCTCTGGCGAGGAATAACAAATGTAAGCCTCTACAAATGGAAACAGAAAACAACTAAAATTAACTAGTGATATAAGACGCTAATTGCAACTACCATTCATTTGGTGTCTAAACAAATCTAAACTCAGGTAAATCTCTACATCAGCAACTATTTAACTGAGAGACAATGTCTCCTACACGTAACCGTAACTCAATTAATCTCTCTGTGATCTCTATAATGATTTTCCCTGTGATGTTTCCTACTATATTGACATCTTAATTGATTTACAGAGGAAACTTAGTATATAGAAAAACCAATTCACTTCAGTTCTCAATTCATTTCAATAAACTTCTAGAAATTAAAGTGAATAGTTGAAAGAAGTAATATTGAATAAACAGAATAAAATCAAATAATTTGAAATAATAAAAACAGTTGATCCAGATTGCTATCTTCTAAGTATATTCTGAGGAAGAAATATTATTAGAATTAATTAATAAAATTTTAGTCATTTACATTTATTTGTTTTCAGATGTTTTAATGTACGCATTTGTACAAATTATGTGCTAATTCATGTCCAAACTCATTTAAAATTGCATGTATTTTTATTACAGTCTAATAATGTCCATACATTTGTGTCTGTAATTCTTTGAGTCTATTTATTGTACTAAAATATTAAAAATCATACGAAATCAATTCTCTGCAGCTTCATTAGAATTAATCTTAAAGTAAATAATATTAACAATAGTCCAAAAGTTAGATTTCTAAAAATAGTGAAGGGATTAATAAATGTAATGAATAGTATTTCTGGTATTTTATGTGATTTGTTTCAAATGTACAACACATTTTTAGATATTGCCTCTCGAATACGATTACATTTAAAAGGACTGGTAAATATTGTTAGTTTTACTCCTATAATAGAAAAAAAAGACTTTGATATTTCAGCTAAAAATATTTTTATTTGACTTATAGAACCAAATCATTTAAGATTAATTTATAATCAATATAATTTTGTTGATGAATCATTTACATAATAAATTATGTTTATTATGAGCAATATATTACAATAAACAGAATACATGATTATGTAAATTATGGGATAAGTAAAAACTATCACGAGCCTTGTTGAAAGTATTTTTAGATATTTTACCTTAAAAAAACTGCAAACAATAAAAATCTTGGGAATTAAAAAAATACTTCCGCAAGTCCAATACAAAATAGTAGAAAGGGATTATATGATTCAAACACACGCACACTCATATATATATATATATATATATATATATATATATATATATATATCCCTTAAAGCGTGTTTCACAATGTCAGCTTCAAAAGGAAAAAAATAACACTGTAAGAAAAGTAGATACGCAGCACATTTTCGTTTCAAACAATGACGAATGATTTCTTCTTATATACGTCGATTATGGTTCGAAGCGTCGTATTCACAGCAAACATTTTTGCGGTATTATTTTGAAACGAAAGTAAGAAAAATTGCAATTTTGTTTGTTCGCAACGAATGATAAAAAAAAAATCGATCGATTTTTTTTATTTTTTTGGGAAATTTTCTCCTATTTCTTTGTTTGTGATTATTTGTTTCTCCAAGGATTTTTTTATGAGCAGAAAGCCATATTTCGCTGCGTATCTGCAATTTTTGTTTTATTTGTAAATAAAATGCAAATAAACACTGCTTTAGCTCTCGAACAAGTCTAGAAAATGGCACGTAAGATCGAAAAATATTTTGTATCTAGAAGTAGATAAAAATAAAGGGAGGGATATTTTTCTCTTTTCTCCAGTATGGTTATGAATCTTTATTACGTTAAAAAAAAAGCTCGATTTCCTCTTCTTAAAAATAATATTTATCTTAATATCACTTGAGATATCGAATTAAAATAATAGCTATGAATATTTTCAGGTAGTTTTTCATATTTGTCTCGGAATGAGGGCCTTATAAAATATCAATACTAAGCTTTAAACGTTAGGTATTTCAATGTGCATTTGAATAGTTGAATTTATTAACTTGTAACTAAACTGGAGCCAGATATTTTAGTTGTTAATTTTGTGAGCTTCGAGAACGCCTTGTTGAGTCATAGGTTCAAGTCCTGATTCGAACAAAAAGCGTAAAGAGGACAACTACAATTTATGTTAAATAGGATCTCAAAATCCATGCAAAAATCTCGGTGTCCATAATAAAAGAAAAATATGTCACTGACATATTGTCATCCTATCTTAATCGCTGTTCAGAATTAAGAGGCTCGTCATCAATAGCCTTCGTCTAGCTCTTGATTGAAACTAGATTAAACCAATCAACTTAGGATTAAGCTGGTAACTATTAGTGGTTCAATCATATCTATTACATTGAAACGTTGAGAGATACATGATAAGAAGTGGAACATTATTGAAATATTTTTCAACATAGGTGATTTTCATTTCCACAACACTTGAAGAAAAGCTTTGAAACAATTCCCGAGAACTAACTCAATTGTCACTGTAATGTAATATTTTATGCAGAGTTATTTAATAAATGTAGAGAACGGAGACAGGAAATTGTTCTCAGCAACTGCTTTCTTTTCATTTTCACTTTCATTAACTTGTGTAGATGGCTTGCAACGAATCTAGTTTGAATTGATAAATTCAAACGAGTATCTAGGAACTAGGGAAACTAGAATTTATTCTATGTTGTAACTTAAATAGTCACTATATAAAATGACAGTTTTAAATGTATAATTTCTATAAAACACATTGTCTTAATATTCTCTTAGAATTTCTAACATGCATAATTTATTTAGTGCATAAAGAATATTAAAGTAAAGTTAAAGCAATTTTGACTCATTATTTTAATCAGTCATTTCAAAAACCACGAAAGTTAAATATTTTTCCAAATGTACTTTATTTGTTTGAATGTATCCTAAGAGATTGATCCGCAATCTGAGTATAAACCATGCAAATCACTTCATTTCTGCTCAAACCTTATAGTGTAATCGTCGTTTATCTCATAAGCATGTCATTGATCTACCACTGTTACAGATACCAATACAAAACTCTTTCATTTCAACTTTAGGTTCATAGTTTTGATTTAAAAGGTCTGAAAACAGAGAAAAATCGACATTTTACATTTATCATGAGGACTCTGATAACAAAAGAGAAAATTAGGTTTACTCCTTGTTATTGTATTTTATAAATAATAACATTGGACCACATATTAAACATTTATACTTGTTTCTGATAGTTATCGTGGGCAAAACTTAAACAATACGTTATTGAGATTTATGTTAACTTTGACTGACTCCAAAATATTTGATAAAATTTGTCATTATTTTTTAAGAAGTAGTGGCTGATTTTATACCAAAAAAATGTATTTGTCAACAGAATAGTTTGAGCGACGTATTCCAAAAGAACAAATAATATCATTCTTTTCTTAGACATACAAGAGCCTTTCATTATGATTATGATAAAAATAAGAAGAAAAAGGCACCATCATAGAGCCGAGGAGTTTATTGATGGAATCGTTAAAGACTCATTTATGTCAAATAAAAAAACTTCCAATTCCTGAGTCACTTCTACTAACCGAAGCCTATGTATCGAAAATGTTAGTAAACAGTAAAAAAATCAGGCAATTTAGCATATGTCATTCTATCCAAGCATACTTGCCTACCCAACTGTATAAGTTGAAGGTAATCTAGATGAGAATGTTTGTAGAATTTGACTATGAGCCTTAATTATATAACATAAAAATGTTAATGTTTAAGTGATATCTACATTAATTTTGATTAAAAATAGATTAATATTGCTATTTTGTTTAGATTAAATACCCTTTAACTATGTTTCTTGATAAACAACATAAGTCAATGACAATCTTTTAGTTTTTTATAACAGATTTATTGTTCATAAGTAATAAAAATGATAAACTGTTCATAAACTTTAGTCTAAACTCTATATTTAGCCAAAAAACGTGCGTATTTGCTTTTTAGTTTAGTAGAGTTTTTAATGATTCTTGAAAAGTTCTGATTGTGTGACCTACGTAGTTTTTGAAAACATCAATAAGTCATCCAGCTAAGTATTAAAGTTAATACAGATTTTGTAAGATACCGAAATGCACTCACCTACAATTGATTTTATAAATTTGAGACTCGTATGCAGCAAAATGTTTTACTGTTCAGTCTTTAACTTTCTGAAATAAATCCAAATGAAATTGCAATAAAAACTATTTCTCTCTAAAAAAAATATCGAACGGATATCATCTGGTTCAAAAATTTGATTACCCGATAATATTAAGCTTCTACTGAATGTTTTGTTAGATTGTAGTCACCGAGAGAATAAAAATCCTACAAAGAGAATGATAATATTCGGATGAAATATAGACAATCCGAAATTTCCTACCCATTGCAAATAATGGCTAATCAGTAAAATGGCCAAACATTTCATCCTAGCGTAGGAACGATGAGAAGAAAGTAAATGCAATTTAGTGCATGGCTGAAAATGGGATTCGTTTAATAAAGGAACACAAGAGTGCATGAGCCTAAATGGTAACTACCTTAAGTAGATTTCCAAAAACTCATAACAGGAACACTAGTCATCCAGAACCGATGGAATGTAGGATGTTAAGTGATTGACTATACATCTACAGAAAAAGAAATTTCTTTTTTTTTATGTAACACAACTAGAGAGTTGACTTTATTATATTCAATAATAAAGGTAAAAAATATAGATGTTACAGTCTCTAAGCATTTGTTAATCTTATATAAAGATTGAAGATAGAAATCAGCCACATTGTATGACATCCTAGAAATGCTTAAAACTATAATACTATTGGTATAAATATGAATGACGGTATCTTTACTAAAATTAAATTAAATTATTTCAAATGATGATTAGAATCTTTTAAATTATTTTTTTTCTTTCAAGGTATATTTCAATTTTAAGCGATTGCATTAAATGAGTAAGAAATTTAAGAAAACTTCAGTTATTAAGTAACTGACATTTTATTAAATTTAAAATAGCGTAATGCTCTCAGTTTTTATTATCAAACTAAGAAGAAACATATAATCTCTTTCATTGATAAAAGAATTAAATTATTCGAATGATGAATAATAGTAGAAAAATTATCTTTGAAAATAATATTTAACACTATCAAGGGAATTCAAATAATTCTCTTCCGGACTGTCTTAACTTAATTCATAAAGATGTTAAATGAATATACTTTTTAATTATAAAAAGTATCTATTATTCTGGAATTGCAATTCAGTAATTAATTTTAAGAGGCTTTATCACAAAAAAGACTAGGTATTAAGAAAAGAGAAAAAAAATCTAATAATTTGTTAAAGAAACAAAATGACTGCTTTAAAGAAATATATTTTTTAAATCAAGAAAGAAATATAACGATATTGTCCCTATGTAGGCAGACTTTTATACCATTCCTCAGGCGCTATAAGTTGTTTTCTACATGTATAGAAGCAATAGAATTCAATATTGCGTTACTTATTTGCAATAAAAATTATTAACATGATGTTTTAGAAGCATACCTAAATAGGTTTTAGTTAATTCATTTCAAATTTTCACTGTATTCTTCGAAGTACTATAAAAAGTAGTGGAAAAAATAAAAATATTTGAATATAATCGAGACTCTCCGACTCTGTTATTAAATTATTCTTAAAATATGATTATGAAAAGAACTTTAACATTTTCAAAGGTAAATTAATTTGTTATAAATATATTCCCTTCGAAATTTTTGAAACATACAATATAATTTATTCAGCCTCCATAAAGATTTCTCAATTCTAATAAATTTCAAAAATAAAAAATTCTTATTACCTGGTGAAGTCAATATTATCACAGATATTCAGAATTTCCTTACTGTTGATTATGAGCATGAAAAAGAACACTTTGTCGCGACATCTTTTTAACGGTGAAAAAGGAACAGTAAGAAACTTTTGCGTAGATTCAGACTATCAAAAA
Organism: Nephila pilipes; assembly: GCA_019974015.1. Lineage (NCBI taxonomy): Eukaryota > Metazoa > Arthropoda > Arachnida > Araneae > Nephilidae > Nephila > Nephila pilipes. The sequence continues at coordinate 19,725 of BMAW01011299.1, read as the reverse complement.
TTAAATTAAGGTTTTATGAAAAAGAAACGAAACTCATCTTTGTTCCTTATATATTAGGTTATATAATAAATTACTTTCATTGATTATTCCAAATTAGACTTGTGCAAAGAAGATCAATAACTGTACTTAACTTTAAAATAATATATATTTATTTCTATAAATTTATAAATACCAAAGAAATTTCCGAGGGATCCTTTTTAACTTTGAAATAATGTCTGAAAGATGAACGCTGTCTTTTAAATCAAAACTGGGTTTTACCACGTTTTACATCTGATGGACGTAGAGAAATGGATGTGTGTAATAACTTTCAGCAATAAAATATGAATGTACTTTTACTAATAATATCAAAGCAAATTTTTCCAATTTTCATATTGTAACGTGATTAATTACTTTTCATTATAAATCTTAAAATATATGGCTATTAATTACACAGTCAAATGAAAAGGAAGACAGGTGAACCAAATGAATTTATGTTTATTCATATTATGGATACATCAAATTAGGATGACAACCTAACTCTTTCTTTTAGCTAATTTGCCTAAACGTGCCTCAATTATCGCTTGTAATAATATATTATTTTATTTCTTAACAGTTTACTCGGGTTCGATTTAGTAAAATAGCTAGAATTGAGGGTTTGATTCCCAAAACATTACCTAACTCTTCTAAGATTCTTCAGATTGCCTTAAAAATTACGAGCTGCTGGTTCAGATGTCTAACGTAAATTCATTATCACCACAACTTATTTCCAACCTCAGAATTGAATTCTTGGCTGCTTATATTGAAACGCCTTCCTTCATTATTTAATTCTTCATTGTGCCATTTTTCTTTCCAATTAAATAGTCATTAAGTATTGGGCTCCAATTGATGATACTTAAGAGCATGATAAAATACTTTATTTATCACTGAAGAATATATGAAGTCGCTCTTTCTCAAATCCCACTTAACTAATCGATTTTAAAGTAAAATCTACAAATAAAGTCTTGGCTTATTACTTCACTTGCTCTCATTCAAACAATTCTTTCAAATAATCTATTTTTATCTTAATACCTTTGCTTGGATTCACTTCAATCCAAAAGATTGCGATGTTTTAATACAATTTACAAATACTTATCAGCTTGACGTTATCTTCTATCTCCATACATTTTCCTTTCAATTTTGTTTCATTTATACATCACTATCTCTCACTGAATTCATTTCACTTCTTATTAGAATCAAATTTACGTAAACGCGTTTCACTTTAGCTGGAAAGAAATTATCATTTTATGAAATTCAAATTACTATAAAGCCCCCGAGGATAATGAAGGGAAAAAAATTGTGAATAGCCCAACGTGATAAAATATATTCATCTGATCAGATATATTTACTACACTTTGTAATTTAAATCCAATATATGTAAATCACGTTTCATTTTCTTGGAAGGGATTTTGAATTCATACGCCAAATAATTAGTAATTATTAAAATCATGATAAAGTCCAACGTCACAACATTAATTACTTTTAAATATTTAATAAGAGTATTGTCATCAAAATATACTTCTATAGGCGAATATATCCTAATAAACTTTTATTTATTTGTTTTTAGCACGAAATACAAAAAAGTAGAAATACATTGCTGAAAACTATATAGTATAATCATATGTACTGTATTCTAATATATACGAGTTCTCGTATAGTTTAGATTATTATTATTAAATAAAGTATTTTTTTATTAAATAATACTGTTCTTTGTAGTTAAATAAGTTTTGGTGAACTCTTATACTCCAATTTATCAATAATATTTATTTTTATCATTCGGTTACATGTTCATAAAACAAATAAGAAATCAGTACACGGTGCTTCATATTCCCAAATGTAAAAAAATGGAAATATTTCAAGGTACACTTATCTTTCAGACTGTTTAATATTCCACCAGTTGAGCGCATAAATACATTTGTTTTCATAATAATAAAATAAGTGACGGCTTACATATCTTGTCTTTGAATGCAAATTCCATTAAATAATAGAAACGGCTAACAGAGCTCCATGATGCTAGTATAGTCAAGATTTCTAGAAATTATCACATCTTTGGAGACTTCCTATGAAAATCAATGCTTTTAAAATGTTAGTATTGCGCTCATTTCCTTGTAAATTTGTTAGAAATTATGCTAATGCAAAACTGTAATCCGAAATTTATTTCAATTGAACATTTTCCTTGAGTTATTACTTCGGTTTAAAATAATTTATCATTCCTTAATGACCCCTTAGAATATCTGGATAAATATTTAAAACAGAAAAGCGTAAGAAAAATGTATTTTTCTTAAATAAGAAGGATTTTCAACAGTAAGAAAAATGTTACCCAACGTAATCCATGCTCGTTTAAGAAACGCAATTGAATTTAGAATGCTAATTCTGCTATTTTTAAGGAATGAGAATTTAAAAAAAAGTTCATCATTTAAATACGGGTTATTTACACAGTATGCTCTAAGTTTGTTTATCGATAGACAAATATTTCTGCGAACAGAGCTTTTTTAGTCAGATCCAATACATTTTTGAACGGCAGAAAACTTTAATTATAGTTTCTTCTTGTGTTTCACTCATTAGTATTCTATCTAATAGTCAAAACTTTTGAGGTAAAATATTGTGGTAACTGGAAGATATTAATTTTAATTAGTTTTACATAATTTTACACACACACACACACACACACACACATATATATATATATATATATATATATATATATATATATATATCAATTTCACATAATTTTATACACTCAATAACTTTACATTAATGTAAGTTAATTTTACATAAGAAATTAATGCAATGATATTAAAATAATACGTTGGGGTACATTTTTTTTCAAATTAATTCGTATTATGATGAATTATTTTACAAGCATAATTTACAAAAAAAAAGAACTTATCTCTAGCGTTTTTATAAATTTTATGTATTTGTCTAAATTGTACTAAATAAGGTAAATTAAAATATCTATAACTTTTAATTAATAAAAGCAACAGTTAATATGCAATTATAAGGTTTATTTCTTGAAAACTTTTTGTATTTCTTTCACAGTCACCAACAATTTTTGAATTATAATAAAATCTCTATCATATTATGTTTCATTCACAAGCATTTCCAGTTTAACGTTTTTTTCACAAACAGTGTAAAATTTTAAAGTTTTCATAAATATTGAGCCCCATTAACGAAGATTATTCTTTATATATTATTGTATTTCCACAAATAAACAAAAGAAGAAATGGTTGTATGACACTTGGTACAAAAAAACAATTGCAATGAAATAGCTTTATTACAAAAACTGAGAAGTGCAGAACTAATTTAAGACTAAGATAACAGAAAACTCAGCATTATGTTCAATTTATTCGCAAATAAATTTAATTACCCTCAGCTTTTCTCATAAATATTTTTGTTACATTAGAGTTTGTCCCAAATTATATAACTCGCGTGTGGAGAAAGTTTTTTGTTCAAAATTCAGGACAGTTCTACTACAATTAAAAGAATAGTTTTGAATCACTAATAATCTTTAAATTCTTTGTTTGTGACTACATATATATATATATATAAGGGGACTTATGGATACAGTGATTAGAGCAGATCGTTTTTTTGTGTGTGTGATAAGAAAATCTTAAAGAATTTAAAAATGGAAAGGAACTTACATATCATTTCGGCAGGGGAAAGTTTGAAGTGTTATTAAGGAACTATGTCAAGGAGATAACTTTTTTCTTTATTTTACCGGGGAATTTACATCTCTTTCCCGCAGAGGAATATCTGAAGCGTAAAGGAGGAATTAATTTCATCATTAGCAAGTGATCAGGTAGGAGAATATTTATTTACATTTTTGAAAATGTATGCAGCCACTAGAAAAGAGAATCTTATCCTCGTTGCTAAAGAATTAAAAGAAGAACTGGCAAATGCATAATTTTGAGATTTAAAAAAATACTATGGAAAATAGTGACTGTTTTAATTCAGACCCAGAATTTGTAAAACATTTATTTAAATGAGTGGTTGAGAAGAGAAGGTCTCGAACTGCTCCTAACGATCAATCTGATCGTTAATTATCAGTTATTAAAATTAAAGAACAAACCGCCTTAGAGAAATTCCAAAACAGAACTGGAAAAATTAAAATTATTAAGGGTAGAGAAAGAAATCGAGCTTGAAAAATCGAAACAACTAATTTCAAATGACTCTACATAAATTAGCCAATGCTCATGTCGAGTCATGAGTTCAAAGTTCAGAGAGTTTAATTAAATCGGTGAGAATATTAAAGACACCTATTTGACCCAGAGCAGAAAACTTTCATCTTTAAATATCTCGAAAAAGTGCTTATGCATAAAAATGTCACTGAAGAACTAAAATCGGAAATTCTAATTAATATTTTCGGAGGTAGGGCCAATATTGTTCTGATCTATATAAGTCATGAAGAAATGAGAGATTATGATAAATTGAAAGACGGCTTAAAAAATATCAACTAACGCCGCAAGAATGTCTAAAATCATTTCTTTCCACATAAAGATCTCCGAATGAATCGCATGCTCAGTTTTCATCCAGACTTTCGGCTATGTTTGAATATTATTGTAAATTAAAGAGAAATTTCAAAATTTAAATCATTATGCGACTTGACAGTGTCAGATAAACTCTTTCAATCTTTGGGTCGTGAAATCTCTGCACACATTTGTGTAAGACAAGAAGAAAAATGGCTAAACCCTTTGATACGTGTTGCGAATGTGATCTTTTCCTTATATTCAAAAGCAAATCACTCCGCAATATTTCTTTTGACTCTAAAGGACCGATAGGACTCGAAAACAGATGCTTGTATATTAAAATAAAAGAAGAGTAACTGAAAAATCTTCAACAAATAGCCGGGAAACAATCTAACAATCACGGCTTTGAGTGTCTCATTTGTAATAAATCTCCTTTTGCAAAATATTGTCCACAAAGGCTTAAAAACACCCCTAGGATTGAGGATTCTAAAGAGCATGTCATTATGATACAGAAATGAAAATAATGGTGATGATAATTTAGCATTGGGAATTGAGACTATGTCTTTAACAAACATCCCACAAAATAAATTAAAATACATTGTCACGTTAGTAGATGATAAAAATTAAGAGTTTTGGAAAATAGTGGAGAGCAATGTATTGTTTTGAAAAGTCTTTTTTCCCAGATAGAAGTTCGATCGGTGAACTTACATTAACTTCATATTTTGGTAAAATGGAAGAAGCAGATGTTGCGTGTTTTAATTTCTCTTTACTAAAGTCATCAACTGTTATAAAGACTAAATCAGCACTAAGTAATTGCTTGCGAATGGATGGTATAGTACCACCTACAATTTATTCTCTGGTTTATAGAGGCTCAAAGGATGGAAATGGATAAAGTGCCAAAGCGGTTTCAATGGAACATATTTGTCTTCGTGCAAAAGAGAAACAGAGGTAAAACAACAATCAAGTCAGCATAAAATAGATGGTTTTGCTTTATTTTCGTTACAGATGGATCATCATTAGAAACAAAGGTTTGTTTATTATATTCAATATGCATTATAAGCTCCGAACTAAGTTCGGATATAAATTCGTCAATAAGTAATTATTGTTCTAATAACACAGAAACTGTTATTTTACTGATGAAAAACAAGAGAACCTACGACAAGAAAAGGGAAAAAACCTACGAAATATCAAGTTGGTGATATTATCACCATTCAGAGGATACAGTTTGTGATGAAGGTCTCAAACTCAAATCCAAATTTTACGAACCATATAAAGCAAAGACTGTTCATCCTCATGACAAATACGAAGTGGAGAAGATTAGAAATCATGAGGGACCACAGCGAACGACTACTATCGCGGACCATATGAAGCCTTAGGCAATGGATTACCAAGCCATTAACTGCAAACTACCTTTTTGCATAATTTTCCTTGCTTTCATTTTGTTCATTTTTCAGGTAAATCCAGGTACACAGATTCTTGTCGTGTACGATAGTAGTGTCAAGAGAGCCGGTTGTAGATCCAGAACGTGACTCATCGCTCAGCAGGTGGCCATAGAATGGGATCTGTCTCACAATTAGAGAGCGCTCCTACAGGCGGAGAAACATTCCGCAAGGCGAGAGGAAATGTTTTGTGCGGGAAGATGGCATTAGAGAGCTTAAGTGTCTCATGTCACGCCTCATGCAGTAGAGCTATCATGAAATGGACTTTTACAGCATAAAAGCACGGAGCACGGAAACTGTCTACCTACATCAAATTTCGCTTATGTGTGTTGTAAATATTATTTATGTTTATCCCAATTAACTGTATTTAATCGTCTGCATAGTAACCACTGTAAATATGAAGAAATTATTCATCTTAAACTCAAATGCTTATTTTGGAACCCGAAAAAATACACACACACATACATACATATATATATATATATATATATATATATATGCACACATACATACACACACACATATAATATATAAATATATATATATATATATATATATATATATATATATATATATATATACTCTATCATTTAAGTCAATACGTACTGATTAAAATAACGATATTTAAAAAATAATAAATGTTTATTTAAAAACTAAATTTAGGCAACATAACATTTTTCTGAGTTAAACAATATTTTATTAAAGTGATGAAATGAAATTACCTGTTCATAGGAGATGCTTTTGTAGAACATCACAAGATTTCATTTTTATTTAAGCAGGAAAGAAACAACCTAATACGTCATTGTTCAAAAGTGAATCTTGAGTAATCAATTTGTATTGTTACTGTTCCATTAAAAATGACTCGGAGAAAAGAAATTTTTGTTAACTTTAGGAATTTGATAGTTAAGTGAAGGAGAAATAAAAAAAAAAATATTACGCTGATATTGTAGAAATTGTTTGCTAAAGTCGGTCTACCGTCCAAACTATTACAAGAATTCGACATATGTAAGCAGTGATGAGTAAAGTGAGGCTAAATCTAAAACTATCTGCTCCGCAATTAATGGAATAAATTACTACAACAACTAGTAAAAGTGTTAAGGCGGAAACAGTTCAAAGAATCCTCAGATCTGAAAGATTTCACAGTAGTGTTCCGAGAAGAAAACTTCTGATATCCTGATCACATCAAAGATAAAGGCCGAATTTTTCCAATTAATGCATTCATAAGAATTTTGATCTTTAGAAAGTTATTTTTATCGATGAGATTAAAAATAATGCTTTCAGAGGTAACTGACGTGATGAAATTTAACGGAGCAGAAACGAAGCATAGAAACTGATAAATATCGTTCCTTTATTGAAGAATATTGGAGGATGTTTTATGGATTTGAAGTCAATACCTGCTGCTGGCGTTGAGAAAATAAGCTGCATTGAAATTATGATGTACCTTTTCAAATGATTGAAACGATTTCATCTGTTAACAGTTTACTGAGTGAAATCCAGTGAAATATCAGCATGATAATGATCTAAAACTCACACTAAATATTGTGAATAGCACCTTCACAAAGTTTACACACTACTCTATACCCTTCCTCAGTCCCCAGTTTCAAATCTGGTTCAACACACACGAGATGCACTTGACAAAAGAGTTTGAAAATATTATGTCTAAGTTAAAGAATCATTAAAAACTGAATTGCTGAAGAGTGGTCTGATATAAAGTCATATACCAAAAAAAATCTTAATGCTTCGACGATGGGAAGGCTGCAAGTTATCGTTGATTCACAAAAATAAGTTTCGCAATATTATATTATTTTCAGATGCATAAATTATGCTAATTTTTCATTTTTCATGTATGTATGCTTTCAGGTTAGATGATTTTCATTTCATGAACTGTTTTTCCTTTACCAATTTAAAGAGTTAATTTTTTACGTAAATATGTGTGAACGCATCTTGTACAACTTGTACTTATAAAAAAAATATTACAGCTTTTAAAATTTTATATTTACAAAAAATAACCATACTATGTATATATAAATAACCATATATGGAAATATATCTGTATATATATGTATATATATGTATAACACATCGATCAATAACTCCCGAGTCTAACATTGAAAACAACATTTTTTTTTTATTCATCAACATAACACTTTTTGTTAATCACCTTTTAGGGTGATACAATCGTTCCAACGCTTTTCCAAATCTTTTTTTTTATTTTTTTTTTATTTATTTGTTGTTTTTTTTTTCAAAAATTTTTTTTTTCAAAAAAATTTTTTTCTTCTTTTTTCTTTTTTTTTTTTCATGAAATCTTTGTTGCGGTAAATCGTCGATAAACAGCTTTCTGAATCATCGACTCGTTGCTGTTTTGTTCCATCAACAATCAGCACCCACTTGCAGAAACCTTTTCACTTCGCTAAAAAAACCTTTTCAGTAAATGCTTCCATATGATATCTGTGTCATCTCAGCAATCTACGGAGCTTCACTTTACGATCTTTCATATAATTTTTTGTCCTTCACTCACGTTTTCCGGTTGTAATCGGCTCACAGGTCTCCGGGCGTTCCGCGTCATTTGTGTCGGTACGACCACGTTTAGAACTGGCAAACCACCAATAAATCGTTGCTTTTGATGACACCAGAGTCCGGGTAACATTTTCAATCCATTGTTTCAGTTGCACGGTGTTTTTACCCATTAAAAATTACAATGTTTTACATCAGAACCGAAACTCGGTTTTTCCATTTTTAAACAAACTACAAAACAGCTTTACCCAAATCCCCGATAACTCAGCTGTTTCTGGTCGACTGACTTAAAAAAATTTTGACAGCTTTCAGCTAAAAGGTTAGTACCTCGAAAGACCTGTTTACTGGCTTTACTACGACATCCATCTCAGGTTAGTCACAGAGGAGTTGATTGATGTGTTGCTATATGATATATATATATATATATATATATAATGATATATATATATATATATATTATACACTATATATATATATATATATATAGATATATATATATGATGCATATATTATTAGTTAATAATTAATGTAATGTATGTATGCATATATATATGTATATCATATATATATATATGTATATATATATATGTATGTGATATATAAGATATATGTAATAAATAATATATACCATACTTTTATATATATAATGTATATAATAATATATATGTATGTGTATCATATATATATATATATATATATATATACTGGGTGTTTCGAAGCTCATGAGTAAAAATTTAATGGGTGATAGAGAAAACGTCTAAACAAACATTTTAGAAAGAATAAAGACAAAATTAGAATTTAAAGAATAAAGCCAGAGTTTTCTTACACATTGTCATTTTTACCGTGAATTTCAGGAGGTATGGCTTTTTCATAAATACTGTAGGTTATCATGTCTCCTGAAATCCACTGCAGAAATGACGAAGTGTAAGGAGAAATAGTTTTTGTATGAAATAAAACATAAAAAAATAAAAATGTAACACCATAATATTGTAAAATTGTTAAAAATAATAGTTAAAGATTATTTAAACCCACCATAGATACAAGTAAGACAATATACAAATTACAATATATATATATATATATATATATATATATATATATATATTAAAAACCCAAAAATTAGAAATAAAAAAGACAACAAAGAAAATTGAAAAGTGGAAATCCCTTAAAAATAAAAAAAAACTGGAAATAAATTTTTTAATACTGTCAATAACTTATGACATCAGTACAACTTAAAATAATATTATATAATATATATAATTTAATTTAATTTTACTATTTAAATGCTCTCTTCTAAAAATTTTCTTTTTCGATTTAATTGAGTTAGTTATGGTGTTGCTTTATATTAATTTGCCTTATTTTGATTTTTGGAAATTTATATTTTCACTATTAAATAATTACATATTAAATAATACACTTTATGTCGTTGGACTATTTGCGATTTTCTCTTCACTAACCTTGGGGACATGAATTGAGATTTATTGCTTGAAACAACAATTTCTTCCCAAACAAAATGAAACATGATTATGTTAATTAGAAGCAGGTGGAAATAAAGTGAAATGATTTAGATATAATGATATATAAGTAAAGTGAAATTTAAAGGAAAGAGAGAGTGGAGCTAACTTTGAGTATAGTTCTAACAGGAGACCGAAAATATCAAGAATTACAGTTATCGGTTATTGTTACCGCAGAGGACTTGTAGGGAGAAACAATTTCAACTGGAAAGGCTTGGTAAGAATATTTAATTGTAGCGATATTTAAATTGGTTGGCTAGCCGTACAGTCCAAAGAGAGCCATAATATATTATATTATAGTAAATGATAATTAAATAGTTAAGTTGGATTAGACTTGTGTGTCATTGGAGCACTTATTGACTTTTAGAGTTAGCTACATTTAAATGAACTACAGCACAAAAGTCTGATAGAAGTAATTATTCATTTTAAAAATGCATGATTTTGAAAAATTTTGAATTGTAATTTTTATTTCAAAATTCCTAGTTAGTTAAGCTTGTAAGTTAAGTAAGTTCTTTGATTTCTAATTGATTTTCTAGAGTTTGGTGTTGGCATTTTAGCTATTTTTAAAAATTGCTCCTTATAAAGTTCAGAGTTAGCATTTTGGCCAAATTTCAAATTATTTTTTCTTCACGTGGAAAGATGGTATGGTTTCTTAATACATGCCGAATTTTAATTTATTTTTAATGTTTTTCTCTGATTTTATACAAAATAAAGCATTCATGAGTATTTAATGTAAGTCTTTTTTCAATCTTTTTTTTTTTTTTTTTTTTTTTTTTTTTTCGTTTCTCTTAAGTAATTTTCTAAAATTATTTTTATTTCATTGCATTCCTGTATAATATATCAATGTACGTGGATATTTAGATACCTGGAAAATTTAGATTTTTCTCTTAAGTTTTTTAATATTTGTGGATTGTTTTTAGATTTTGGATGTTAAAGATTTTTTGTGCGGGGTTTTAGTGGTTCTTTTTCCCCTTAATTTTATTTTTGGATTTTAATTTTCAAATTTTTTTCAATTTATATCTTTGGCTTTCTTATAATGTTTAATGTTTAGTAATATATTAGAAGATATATGAATGTATACATATATAATAAATAAAACTGCAATATGAAATAGAAAGGATACTTAGAGTGATGTTGGAACTAAAATAATATACGTCAATAAATGCTCACATTAAATTTTCACGTTTATAAGCTGACTAACAATAATTACTATTATTTATGAATTATGTTTGATCGAAGTTACATTTTTACTGCTATACACTCTTGGACAAAAAAATTAGCGAACCAAGAAATAATTGCGGGATCGTAGCGAAACTTGGCATGAAGGTACATGTCGGAGAGATATGCAAATGATTAGAAATGCAGCGTGATTGCGCATTACGTATAGCCGGTAGAGGGCGTTTAACGTCCTTCTCCGTGGAATATAAAACAGGAACCAAAGCTTGTTTGAGTGTGCTGAATCGTTTACAAAGGAAGAGCTGAGGTAGATATGCCATTACGCCGTTTTCGAAGACAATATGAGCAGCTGTCGCAGTTTGAGAGGGGGAGAATCATCGGCATGATGGAAGCTAGGTCAGCTAGGCGAGTAGCTCGTCAATTAGGCCGCTTTGATTATGCTGTGAGGAGGTGTTGGGACCAGTGGATCCGAGAGATGTCATTTACACGAAGACCAGGCTCAGGACGCCCTCGACAGACCAGTCGTCGAGAAGACTGCCACATCATAAGAAATGCACGCATATAGCCAACTGCTTCATTGGCCGCCATCCAGGCACAGGTAGCACCTTCACTAGGGGCCCCTGCGTTTTCTCGAACCATACGAAGGCGCCTGGCTGAAGGACATTTGGGATCGCGGGGCCCACTACGTGTGCTGCCCTTGACGCCCACCCATCGACGCCTCCGTTTGGAGTGGTGCCGCGCACGAGGAAACTGGACTGCAGCGGAATGGACACCAGGTCGTTTTTAGTGACTAAACCAGATTCAATCTCATCAGTGATGACAATCGTGTTCATGTGTGAAGATCCCGTGGTGAAAGACATTATCCTGCCTTTGCATTACAGCGACACACCGCTCCCACAGCTTGTGTAATGGTATGGGGTACCATTGTCTACAATACACGATCACTCCTAGTATTGATCTGTGGTACCATGACATCCCATCGGTATGTCTATGATATCCTGCAGTCACATGTTTTGCCACTCATACAACGGAGTATATGAGGAGCCCTTTTTCAACAAGACAATGCTCTGCCTTACACGGCATGGATGTCACAAGACTGTTTCAGCACTGTTACTTCCTTTCCTTGGCCTGCCCGATCCCCAAATTTGTCTCCATTCGAGCATATATGGGATCATTTGGGAAGGCGAGTTGGGTATCTCACGAGTTTGAATGAACTAGAGGCAAGGTTACAGCAAATATGGAACGAAACGTCTCAAGACATCATTCAGAAATTGTATGCCTCAATGCCCGATCTTATCTCATCGTGCATTCGCAGGGGGTACAACGGGGTAATAAATCTTGAGTTCTTTTGCCTTTTCCCCTGAAATAAATGATCTTTTTTCTTTGATTTTGTAATCATTTACTTAAATCAAAGTAGTCATTATGTATATAAAATTTTGTTTCATTTTGAAGACTCCTTCTTGGTGCTCTAATTTCTTGTCCATGAGTGTATATGTTGTCAGTCATATAATAATTCAATTTTGACATTTTTTTCTTTGTAGCTAAATTAGATTCTCCAAGTGTTTGAGGTTGTTTATGGTATAATAACATCCCTTTAGCATACAAATGTTTTTCATTCTGAAAATACTTATTCTAAAAAAAATCAAGTTATTTCAACAATTGCTAGTTTAAAAGAAAATCGTATGTCTTAATTCTTAATTAAGTGTGAAAGCCTCATCATGCATTTCTAGAGAAATAAAATTTAACAATATGGCTAAGAATTACAATATCAGTAAATTGGAAATTTTAACATCAAACTGTTACCAGTAATTCGATAAATCATGATCATAAATATAAATATAATGTACTTTCCTTTAACCTCTTGAATTGCATTTTTCATGAAATAAAAACTTAACTTATTGATCAAAACAAAAAAAGAGTGACAATCCGCATCTGGAACACATAAGAAATTCATTCATATAATGGCTAAAAAAAAGAACTTCAATATTTTCCATTGGAAAATAGAAGTTTAAATATATTCAAATAGTGTATAAGAGTCTTTAATAATTACTAAACCACCAAGTTTGGAATCTCAAATATTTTTTTTATTATTTTGTAAAAGAATTAAATCACAAATTTGTGACACCACAGTGCTCATTAGTTATGTTTTTTGCTTACTTTTATCACATGATGACGAATAGATATCGTATATAATTATGTACTCGTATATTGTAATTATTTTTATATTAAAAATTATTCCTATGTAAGCATTACTTATAATTTTTTATAAAATGGTTGAATTCTATTAATATTATTTATGTTCGGAATACAATTTGTTTTCATATCCTTTTGTCACAGTATACAAAGGTCAAAGAAAATTTCATTATTTTAAGTTTTTATTTTATTTTCCAGATTTATAGAATTCGCGATAATTTACTGATATACTAAGTTTACTAGAAAATATTTTCGAATTACTTGCAGGAGAAAAATTGGAAAATTAAGAAAAAATAATCATGACATTCTTTAACTCGTGCATAAATACAGCTGTGAGTAAATTATTAATTAGTATTTTAACGTTCCACTTAGAAGCAACACGATGGCTAACAGCGATGGACCTCGTTATTTAAATCTTCGATCAAGTGATAACACCCACCTCTCCACATCTTACAAACGGAATGACTTGCAGACTTAACAGATTTAACGTTCAACAGTAGGGACTTAGTGACTTCAGGACTTGAACTTCTTAATCGACAGAAACAAAGCCCAACATGAGCTCGCGGCCATGACCACTCGGCTACCGCAACTACACTGCGCTAAGTAACCAATACTGAAATGTCCCTTTGATTCTCGATTGGGGAAAAACACTAAAGGCATTTGCATCTTCTCTGAAACGATTAAACTCCAATGATTAAATAGAAATTAGATCTTTGATCAATCAATACTTACTTTAAATACCAGTTTGTAATGACTTTTGTTGAATAGAGCCCAATATACATAATATTTCCTTAATTAATGATTAAGATCTATTTCTCCTTATGACAAATTTCTTATCTGTTAAGTGATCATGATAAATGGCCACCATAACCGGATGCTTACATTGAGAATTCTGCAACTTCACAGATTGTATCCACACACAGAAGTAACACATCGATCAATAACTCCCGAGTCTAACATTGAAAACAACATTTTTTTTGCAAAATTTTTTTTTATTCATCAACATAACACCTTTTGTTAATCACCTTTTAGGGTGATACAATCGTTCCAACGCTTTTCCAAATCTTTTTTTTTTCCAAATTTTTTTTTTCTTTTTTTCTTTTCTTTTTTTTTCTTTTTTTTTTTTTTGCAAGAAATCTTTTTGTTGCGAGTAAATAGCGATAAACAGCTTTCCGAATCATCGACTCTGTTGTGTTTGTTCCATCGAAAGCAATCGGACCCACTTGAAAAAAACCTTTTCACTTCACTTCAAAAACCTTTCCTGGTCCAATCGACTTAAAATTTTGACACGTTTCAAGCAAAGGTTCGTACTCTAGAAAGACCTGGTTACTGGTTTACTACGAGCGCCATCTCTGGGTTAGTCTCGGGAGTTATTGATCGATGTGTTAATCTTGTATTCTTATAAGAATTTTTTAGTGCAATGCAATACAAGATGTTCTTTAAAATCGCAAAAATACAGAATCCAATGAATGAACAATACGCAATTAAGCAAAACTCATGTTGAACTATAAAGTCTTATTAGGAGTTTTCTGAGTGCTAGCATTTAAACCCGAAATGAAATAATTTATCTATGTAAGAGTTATACAAAATTATATGAATGGTTCATTTTCATATGTTAAGTTTATTAATTTAGCCTTAAGTTTGGAGAAATGAATTTTATCAGTTCTAAAACTATTTTTTCATACAATTGGGAAATCAAATTCAAGAAAAAAAGTTTTTTTGATGAAAACCAAAATATCAATCATTCTTTCAAGATATAAATTTTCTTAAAACTCTCTTTGAGACAAAAATTTTGCATCAGTAGTTAAGGATGTATTTCTTCCGCGTTAGGAAAGAAGATCCTTATATAAGATAAATTCATCCATTCTACAACAGCTTTTCTTGGTTTACTCAGGATTAATAATAGAGTACTTGTAATAAAAATCACTATTTAATACTTTTATTTTTCAAACTCAACGTACTTTCATAAACGGGAAAATATAAATGTTCAAAAATTTTGCTTTCATTGTGTACAATAAGGAGAAAATTATTGGTCAAAAATACTTTTTCTTAAATGTGACTCATTATTAGATATCTAAATGTATAACAGTGAGTCCCCATTGTACACACTATCAATTAACCGCAAGATTCCCATCTAAAAAGTTAGTATAATCCTTTTTTTTTATCTTACTTTAGTACAAACAAACTATTTCGTCTAACTACTATGTATTGTAAACAATAAATTTAATGCATCAAAAGAATGAATTATATTTCATATAAAATAAATATTTTATCATATTTTGCGCAATATAAAAATAATTAAAGCAAAAAATAATTCAAAAGTTGTAAGTACTTTATCATATTTTCTCCTTACTGTATTGTTGAAGAGAAATAATTTCTGCTAAAAAAAAGTCTAAAGTGTTGATTTTCTAGTCGAGAAAAAAAATATCGTTTCAAAGATTATTATTAATAGTAGTAAAACAAACAGTTGTGTTTACAATATAAACAACTTTAAAACGCATCAATGAAACTTTTTTTGATCTGAATCATTGTTATCCGCTTAGTCAATGAATCATCAAAATTCACATGATCCAAAAAATTTTAAAATTATTCTAATCATTCATCCACAAATCAAATTATTTGTAGAAATCAAACTTCCTATATCCGAAATAGTCTTTTAAATATATGCAAAAATTCAAAGAAGAAATTAAGAAAATGAAATAATATGCAAAACTTCTATTATGGAGTTTAGCCTATATCTTTATCATACACGTGCATCTTTCTATCTTTCCTTTTACTAATGGTAAAATAATCAATAAAAAGGCAAAAAGGGGATGAAAGGGAACGACATGTACTTCCCTTCCTCAAAAGATAATGGAATGCTAGCTTGTGAATACATCATATGGAGCTTCTAGGAGAACATAAAGAACGAAAAATTTCTGAATCGTTCATTACAAATGCAAAGCTCCTTCTACAAAAGTGATTTAAATCTAGCTATCTCCGTAATGATTTATCTAACTGTACCCTTGGTTATATTATTGTATTTTTTCTCTGCTACATAGAATTGGTTTCATTAGATGGGATATTTTAATAAAACCTCCATGTAGATATTTTAAAGATTTAAAAGAAAATAAAAATGTTTAGCTTTTTTTATTGTAAGGAAATGTGATATCGCGAAGAGATTATATATGAGGTAAATTCCCACTTACATGTGTACAAGAATGTATTGATATCATACGATTCAATAATAGTCATATGACATTGGGTCGAGTAATACCCCCGAATGCCACGTTCAATATACAGTTAAGATCACAGTACTTTTCTATAATTTCAGTTATAAAATCTCGAAATAGAATTTATGAACGTAGAGATAACAGTAAAAGTGGAAGGCAATTAGTTTTATTAATTTAGCCTTTCATTGAGAAGAATTTTGGAATGAAGATAAGTTTTCTAAGATTTTTCAGCAATAGGTCGCTAAAATTATGAAATATGTTAGGTATAATAAACCAATATAATGAATAAATTTTGGTTGCCGAACACAAAAACTCTTACACACACACACACACACACACATACACACATATATATATATATATATATATTCGAGGTTTGTTCAAAAAGTACCTATGTTTAAAAAGAGATGATGTTGATTTGGCAAGATAGTGATACCCTTGTGTGCTTTCGTCTGTTATGCGAAGCAAAAAATTCATTTTACATTGATATATAAGTTAGTTTTGATTGATACCGCAATAAATTGTACACGCCATTTTCCATCGAGTTATCACTATTGATGAGATCTGGAAATCATCGTTAAACACAGGAAACAAACAAAAATCAATATAGTGGGTGACTTCTGAATTTGCTCCAAAGAAAGAGAAGCCATTCTCATCAGCAGGAAATGTTACGATGATGATTTTTTTTCATAGGGACATCATATTCAGTACTTCTGAGAAATAATAAAGTGATCAATGCACAATACTACACTGAGCTATCTCATTCAAATTAATCATTAATAAACATCTAGAAGGGAACAATGCTTATTTAGAAAATAATAATAGAATTACAAATCTTTAAAAAAATAGGATTATAAATATATATATATATATATATATATATAATTTCCTTGGATCTTTACTCTCCAAAATTTTTTGAATACTCCAATTAGTTTAGAACTGTAAATTAATACATATAATACTTATATTCAAAAGCAGGTAAATTGTTACAAAATATCTTACAATATGCTATTAATAAATCTAATAAAACTATTATCATTAAAAATAATTTAGACATTAAGAATATAAAAGAAAAATAATTGCTTGCTATATATAGTTATGATTTTGACAACCTCTTTATTCTACAGACATACATGATCTTGTAAAGGTACTATTAATTATTTAAAAGAATCATATGTTAATAAAATTATTTATTACGATAAATTTAAATCTTTAGTTTGTCTTGTACATACAAGACTATATAAAACATAGTGGTAAAAATTTAATCAAACAAAGGGTATTCCACAAATAGGAACCGAGAGTAAAAGTTTGGCGAATATTTACTTACATCATTGGGAGTATGATTATATTGATATAGATAATTTTATTACTTATAAATACAACAGATGACCTACTTGTTTTGAATTTTATAATAAGCCTTCTGAATATATAAAACTTGCTCAAACTACATATTTTAATCTTATTCAAACTAAAAATAGTAAAAATGAAACATAATTGAAAATTATAAGTAATAAAATCGTTAATAATGTTAATGTCGAAATAGGCAGCTTCAAATTGATGTTAATAAGATACATATCTAGAGTAACTGTTTAAAACTTTTTTTTCCTTGAAATATTATACACACACACACACACACACACACACACACACACACACATATATATATATATATATATATATATATATATATATATATATATATAATTAAACAATTGTATAAAGTAAAATATCTAAGTAAAGTAGAATATTAGACTGAACTGTTTATTATTATCACGTTTAAAGTACGAATGTAAAAATGCGATCTTCTTCGGAATTCTTTTTATTCCGTTAACAAAACAACAAGAAAAGACATTAACATAACAAAAACATTGCCACACAAGTTAAACATAAAAATTTAGGAAATACATGTAGCTAATCCTAAAGATTATTTATTTAACGAATCTCAACATTCTCCCCAACCTGATCAATCTCTAGAGGGATGATCAGCTGTACAAGAAGGGTGATGTTTTTTCCTCCTGCACGTAGAATGTGTGATCTAATTTTTCCATCTTCGCCTTCAACTAGTTTTTTAATGAGAACTCTTTTCCATACGTGTCTTGGACTGACATCTTGCAACAAAACGACGTCTCTGAGATCGAGATTCAGAGGGCTTTGATGGCTATTGACGTGGTGAAATGAACGTAATTGTAAGAGATATTCATTCCACCATCTTTTCCAAAAAAATGTCTGGTATCTTCTGCTGTTTTTTATACAACTGTGTAAGTTTAGCGTCGTTATTTTCTGGATTTGTTGGTATAGCGGTCAATTTTCTGCAAGTCAGAAAGTGAGCTGGTGTCAGAGCTTCTATGTTGTCATCACTTCCCTCTTCAAATACTAATGGTTTTCAGTTAAGTGCGGCATCCACACCAACCAGTACTGTAGATAAACCTTCTATATCCAACAAGACACGGCCAATAGCTTTCGGAAGACATCTCTTTGTTAGGCCAATCAAGCGTTCCCATCAGCCTTCCCACCTAACATATGGATCAATAAGTCCCGAGACTGTGCGGTCGTTTTTTTTTTTGCGATTTCCTCCTTCAAACGCACCAGCAAGTCAATATAATAATCACTGTTGATCGATTTACCTTTTTCGAGGTAGTCAATGAAAATCACGCCATGCGTATCCCAAAAAACTGACGCCATGACTTTGCCAGCTGACTGCTGCGTTTTCGACACTTCGGACGGCTTTCGCCAGCTGTGCGCCACTCAGATCTCAGATGACTGCCGCTTCGACTCTGGAGTGTAGTCATGTATCCATGTTTCGTCCATGGTCACGTAACGACGCAAGAAATCTTTTTTGTTGCGAGTAAATAGCGATAAACAGCTTTCTGAATCATCGACTCGTTGCTGTTTTTGTTCCATCGAAAGCAATCGCGGCACCCACTTGGAAAAAACCTTTTTCATGCTCAATTTTTCATGAAGGATAGTAAATACACTTCCATATGATATCTGTGTTATCTCAGCAATCTCACGGAGCTTCACTTTACGATCTTTCATTATAATTTTTGTCACTTCACTCACATTTTCCGGTGTAACGGCTTCCACAGGTCTACCCGAGCGTTCCGCGTCATTTGTGTCGGTACGACCACGTTTTAACTCGGCAAACCGCAAACAAATCTTTTGCTTTTGATGGACAAAAGTCCGGGTAACATTTTCA
>BMAW01011294.1:0-25462 GCA_019974015.1 Nephila pilipes | reverse complement strand
ATGTTTATTTTCGTCTATGTCTCTGCTGGTTTCGGTGACATATCGATGGCGTATAAAATGACAAATATTATTGTTTCTAACGTGTTTAACAACTGGGATCGGTTTAAATGCTACACTCAAATGCTATCTGGAGCCCAATACTAACGATTTATACTTTAACGAATTGTTTAAACCAAACACGTATGGATCTATTTGAGAAATTATGGCGGCGGCAGAGCTATTTTCCTATCAGTTCGAAGTGTATCAAGGTGGCTGCCTTATAGCTTCTGTTGGAGAAACAATTCAGGGGGAAAAAAGATTACGTTTTACGGGAAACTGTAATAGGGGTCATTTTGATGTTTATATTGAAATAGTTGGATTAACAAATAGAAGTAAAGTTAATCCTGGTTATGATAATGTGGAACAAAATGAAGAAAATGTGTCCTTTTTAGTGTTTCAGCCTCAAGAAAATGTGTTTGTGTTACTTTCAAAGACTGAGTCAATATCTAGCAATGATTTATCAAGTTCAAGTGAATCGATTATTAAAGATGTAATGTCTTTTCAACTAAAAAAAGTAAGAAAAAGAAGAAAATGATTCACAAATTCAATTAGATATAAATAAGTAAGACAAGATGTTAAAAATATACTCAAAGTCATCCTAAAGTACATAGAAAAGCTGCTTCAAAATATTCTAAAAGCCATCCTGAAGTACATAGAGCAGCTGTAAGAAAATACTTTTCTATCTATAACCCCCATGTAAATCAGGCAGCTATAATTAAATACAATGAAAAAAGATCAAAAGTTAAATTTGCGCCATGGACTTCTAAAACTTTGTCTGGTTTTAAATATATAAAACAGATATTGACTATTCAAATGATAAAATGGTCAGTATCGGAAAATGTTTGCCCTGTTTGTGGTGCCATGCTTTAAAATGGATTGAAGAACCTCCAGGAATGTGCTGCAGTGGTGGTCAAGTCCAGCTTCCTGCTATTAGATCCAACCCTGAACCTTTGAATAGTCTTCTTAATATTAAGGATCAGCTTTCAGAACATTTTCTTTCTATGATTCGTAAGTATAATGGATGTTTACAGATGACGTCATTCGGAGCAAAAGAATTGAAGGAAGGAAATTTTATGCCAACATTCAAAGTCCAGGGGCAGGTATACCACAGGATAGGTAGCTTTCTGGCTGAGCCACATCAACAACCTTCTATTCTTCAGCTTTACTTTCTTGGTGACGACGAACGTGAACGAAACATTCTTTGTCGTATTTTCCCAGGTGTTAAGCTAGAATTAGTTAACCAATTACAAAATGCGCTACGTTAACATAACAGGTATATTCGCGATTTCAAAGCAGCTGTTGATTCAGTTCCTAAAACGAGTCCAAGGTTATAATTAATGTAATATTAATAATAAATGTAATAATTAAGATAAATAAATTGATATAATAAAACATAAAAATGTAGTTATCGTTCTCAAAAATTGCCATGCATAAAAAATAAAGACAATAGAAATGTAACTCACAAAAAAATATTGATTCAATAAGTTTAAAAAAAATATATAAAAATGTATTTTTATTTTTATGTTGGTAAATGTTACATGGTTTAGGCCTACTGAGAACTCGCTATGTAAAAAAAAAATGGGAACGCATCGCTCTACACTGTACCTCACGGGTGATGCGGAATTCTGTACAATGACAGATTTATTGACTAACTTACCCATTCATTGATAAACTATTTTCAATTAAATACTTTTCTCATATATTTGAAGTTTAGTTTATATTAACGTCGCACTAGAAGCAACACGAGGACTATTGGCGACGGACCTCGTAATTTAGAACCACGGTCAAGTGACGAGGACGACAGCTGAGCTAGCAACCCCCTCTCCTAACATCCACACCACGCGAATGGGAGGACTTTGGGCCCCGAACAGATTTAACGTGCATCAGCCCTGGCTACACTGCGGGTCTTTGGCGGCCAAGGATCGAACCCGCGACTGAACGAAAACCGCCAGCCGCTAGTCCACGACCTTGACCACTAGGCTACCGCGGCCCTCATATACTTGAAAGCATGGATAACCATTATTACAGACAATCAATTTCTTAAAATTTTAAATTTAGATTATCATTATCGCTTAAAAAATTTGAACATTTTCTTGATATATTACATCTAGGTTCCAAAATATAATATTATCGCTGGCCCAGCGAAGCGGGAGGGTATCAGCTAGTATATATATATATATATATATATATATATATATATATATATATATATATATGGAGGTTGGTGTCGGTATTTTGTCAAGAACCACGCTCATTTTAGGATTAAATATAGTTTATTAACATATGAAAAACTAAAGAAAAAGACGGACACGCATTTCTGCGTGCTTACACCTTGAGATCTAACCATCTAATCTAAGTTAAAGGTGGCACTGCTGTAGTGCAGCGGGACAGTGTCCACAATCAGCCATCCAATAATATCACCTGACCTCAGGTGAGCTGGTAAAAGTATAATTAAAACTATAATATATATGCATACAATATTAACAAAATAATAACACAGTTAAAAATTAAGAAGATACTCATTTGAAAGTTGATTAAAATATGGTTGATTCTTAACAATTAGAAAAATATTCAAAAAATTTAAGCTACTTCACAATATCTGAAAAATTGAAAAGAAAAATTAATACACAAAAAAATACAAAATAATGCAAAAAATGAAATTTTCTTTATAAGATAAAAAGAGAATAAGGAAAAAATATCTTTTTAAAATTGGGACGAAAATGCCATTGCATGAGTTCATTAAGTAATAGCGTCATTAGTCCAATGCTTGAGATATTCAGCACAAGTACTAGTTTTCGCTGGACCTTCAAAAAAGCCGCACTTTTGGACACCATACGTGTCGTTCGGTTTGATTTTCGTCATCTTGTATGGACCTAAATATTTGGGTTTCAGGTTGAGTCCTAGTCCTAATTGAGTACGTTTGATGGCGACAAGATCATGAAGCTTGAAAATATTTGCTGGTTTTCGCCGAGGTTGTAATTTCTTCTGTTTTTATCTTGAACTTTCAGGATATGCTGTACAGCAGAGGGACAGTACCCCCATATATATATATATATATATATACTTATATGGGATCTAAGATCTGCCATCTCAGACGACAGCCATAATGTTCTTAGAAAGCTCTTCGAGATAGATTCGGAAGAGTTAGAAGAGACGTTGAGGGAGAGGGATCGAGACGCTGAACAAGATGGCTCAGGGAAATTGTGCTGGACGTTAAATCTATGATTACGCGAGTTGAATTAATTTGTTTTGTGTTTTAATGTTCTGTCATACGTTAGGAAATAAACTCTGTGTGTGTGCGATAAGTAGTCATTTCTTTGAATCCTCACACACACACACACACACACACACACACACACACACACACACACACACACACACACACACACACACACACAACACACACGCACACACACACACACACACACACACACACACACACACACACACACACACACACACACACACAAGAAAATATAGAAGAAAAGGTAAAAGAATACTGCTCAATACATAAACTCAATACGTAAATAAAAGAAATAAACTGCTCAATACATAAACTATTAAACAATTAAGCATGAATCTGTTAAGTTGGTTTATTCAAATTTGGAATCCATAGAAATTTATAATTTATGCGTATTACATCAAATAAGAGAAATAAGATACTTTCATTACTTTTTTTTTTGGTTTTGTTTGAACGCATCGCTCAAAGTTGTCACACAATGACTTCAGTTAAAAGGTAAAATAAAAATTCCTTTAAAAGTAAAAAAAAAATCACGTTTTTTTAATGACTTCAAATAAAAAATTCAAATTCTCTTTGATCTATCGTTTGACCCTTTTAATTTCTATGAACAACATGAATAAAATGATCGCAAATAAATTAAAGAAAATTTACTGCAGTTGCAGAGAGCCTTCAATTTTTTCTCAAGTGTTTATTATTATTATTGCAATTTTTTTTGGCATGTTTAAAAGAGAAACATGCCTTATATTTTTGATATCGGTCGAAACTGAATTTAAGAAGGTTAAGGTACAACAGAAGCAAAATACAGTCGGATTGCTTTAACTCGTGGTTCGTTGAATGCCAGACATTTCAAGGCTCCCATCCATTTTGATTCCGTGGACGTAATGTTAATCCTATGGAATTTCTATTTTAATTCTCATGTATTTGCTATTTTATCCATTTGAATGCCATAAAGTGTATCTGAAATAGCAATAAATAATGAAAACTTCTATGGAATTACTTTTTCGTCCAATTTTTAAAAAATTGACCTAACTTAATTATTCGTTTTCGAGTTTTTTGGTCTTTAAGAATATTTTTAAATATTTTTAAAAATCGGAGGGGAAAAGTAATTTCACAGAAGCATTCATTATTTTTTGGTCTCTGAGATGCACTTTATTGCATTCAAATAGATCAAATAGTAAAGATGTGAGAATTCTTTGTGATGTGAGAAAAGTAGAAATTCTGTAGTATTTATTAACTTTACGTCCACAAAATCAAAATGGCGGGTAGACTGGAGGCTTACCGGGCGAATTTATCATGCTACCCCCCCTTTTTTTATGAAATTCGGATTAATCCTTTTTTAGATGATCTCAGAATTTCGTGTAAAGTGCAGACATTATTATCTCTTTTTCTCTCTTTCCTTTTAGATATACACGCCATGTAGTTCCATTCTGTAAACCTTTACTTCGAATGGGAGAAATTAGAAACACGAAAAAGTAATAAGTCAAATGATGCGCGAGCACTTGAAAAAGAGCTAAAAGGAAGCACAAGGATAAAGTAGTAATTTTTTTCGAAACCAAAACTGAAAGAAATAAACCAAAATAAGAGATACAGAATATTAAAAAGCATCAAAAAAAAAAAAAAAAAAAAAAAAAAAAAAAAAAAAAAAAAAAAAAAAGGAGTAGAAACTTAAATCAAAAAGGAGGGGTGAGAGAACAAAACCTTTGAAAAAACGCAGCAATCTTATCTTAATCTTAGAAGAAACGTAGCAACCTTATCTTAACCTTAGAAGAAACGTAGCAACCTTATCTTAACCTTAAAAGAAAAGTAGCAACGAAGGAAAAAAAAAAAAAAGGAAAGTCCTAGAAAGTAGGGAGGACTTTAAAAATAGTTTGAAACTCCTGAGACAAAAATTTTGAAACGATGCGACGATTGTAAAACCGAATCGCTATCCAATTCCAAGTAAAGAAATGGCAAAGTAACGAGAATAAGATACAGAGAAATCATAAAGAGTGGGCAAGTCCGTTCTCTGAATGTTTGAGCTAAGAGAGAGGCGATGAAAACTTTTTAGCGCGGTCAAAAGAGAAAATTGGACATTTCCTGGTTCTGAGTTTAATAGATGTATTATTTTCTCAGGCTGACGCATAGCAGAAGAAAATAAAAATCCCAGTTTCTGAAACAAAGTATTAATTGAATCATGCTTATGTGAACACAGGAAACTGGATGTCAAAAACAACACAAAATATAAAAAATATAAAACTATAAATATAAAACTCTTAATGTTTCTATTGTGTATTAAAATTATGCTCACCTTTTAGATCGTAATTCTAACATAATGCATTCGTCGAATAATAGAAATTTATTACTTTATTTAAACTGTACTTTCCATGTATGAATGATGTTAGTTAAACTGAAGGAGTGATATTGTTCAGTGTTAAATATTTTCGTCAAAAAGCTAGGAAATTATTATTATTATGTTCACTCTGCATAGGTTATTTTTTTCAGTATATTAAAATCGGTATTGATGCGTGACCTTCCAATGTTTAAAGCTGTTCAAAGAAATGTTGTCTAGGGTTTAATTTATGCACTTGATGAAATGCATGTTCTTGATGTACAGGTGGTGATTACAAACAGGTTGACACAAGGAAGGCGCAATATTGACACATATTGCGCCTTGTTTATTCACTTTATAAACACAAGCAAAAAAATTTAATGGAACTTTTATTTAAAGATGGATTACAAAGTAAAAAATAATTTTTGTAAAATATAAAATAATATATAATTTATGAAAGCCCGAGGAGCTTAACTATTACATCTAAGTAATTACCGATACATCATGTATCATAGATACTTATGTATGAGATCAAAAGAAGTATAAACACTTAAAGTTTTTATAAACTATACATTATTTTACAATAAAAATATTTTTGCACCTTTTAGTCCCTCTTTAAGTAAATACCCGATTAAAAAAAATTTTTTTTACTTATATTTATTCAATTCCTTTTGAGTCTGAAAATGTAAGACTAAAAACGAAATTACGTGAACTACACATGAGGGCAAAATTTCTACTCAATTGGATGTTGTTAAGTGTAATGCCCATAAGTTCAAGGCCCGGTCCTTAAGGTCCTACCCTCTAAGTCCATAACATATTGAGCAAACCACAGTTCAACGCAACATTTCAGCTCTATAGGATGATAGAAAATGGTTCAACATTCGAGTACAAAGTTCAACGCCCGGCCTTTAAGGGCCTTTCTGCCTAAGTCCATTACTGCTTGAGCTTGTATGGTCATCAAAGTTGTCCACTGACAAATTCGTGTTCCGTTGACACTAATCTCAACATCTGAAAAAAGACACACGAAGTTAGGTCAAGTGAATAAAGTGGACGTTTTAACTCAGGGATCATATGCTGCTCTAAAATGTCTTGACAGACAATGCAGTTTGAGCCGGGGCGTTGTACTGATAAATGATTTGGTTTCTTAAGCGATTCGGGCAAAATCTGAAGAACAGACTCATTGTTGCTTCCCATAGTTTTAACGAATACTGAACCAGTAGTTTTTTGAATCGAAACAGTGATTTTTTTCAGTCGTTGCTATATGAGAAGTCATACTGAACGTAGGTCATCTTCAATCTCTTATCGGGTCTTTTTGAAGCTCTTACACTCAAAAAGTTGAGTGGTAAAGGTTCATCTCTTTAAACTAATTTAACAAAATATGAGTTTCTGGGGTGGATTTACCGAATTTAAGAAGAAATTTGCTTGTTCTTTTAAAAGCCTTAAATTTTTTCTGTCGCGATGCAGGTGCAAAGTCTGATACAAACGAATTTCATGGCCTTACTAAGGGGTCAACAGTTTACTCGGGGAACAGGAGTAGAAAGAAAAGATTTCACATGATTCGGCCAGGTGAAATTTAATTTTGATACGCGCATTGTTTTTCTGCAGTTCGATCAGTTTGGTTATTCATTAGCTACGCCTTGTGTATAGCAAAATATTATTCCTTTCTCTTCTCGTTGACTATCTCGAGTCTTTTCTTTAAAATTCCTGGAGAAATGATATCATTCTCCAATCTCGGATGCGAGTATAGCGTGTGAAATCAATCCAATCAGGAGGATAGAAGCAAGTTACCCTTTATTCGTAAGTATTCAGGACAGGACGACATATAGGTTGTAGAGCTTGGGTAGCAACAGCGCAAACAGAAAATACTGTATTTGTACAGATTAACGATACAGATAGAGAAACAAAAATAGCATTTGTAATGATAGTAACAGTTAAAACATCAACGTCCAGCTCACCAACTTACTAATCTAATATATGGACAAATCTCCTAAGTAATATTTTGCATTTCCAAGGCAGTCTTCGATGGTTCCCGGCTGATTACAGGTTGCTTCTGGCAGATTCACTAGGTTACGTTATCGAATACTCCTCGGCAATTCCGCTCATTCAATTCTTATAATTTCTCCGATCAATCTACTCGGCTTTACAACTCTTCGATATTTATCGGCACTCCAGCTAGGTGTGATGTCATAGGGAAAATTCAGGAGAAGTTAGTAATTTTCTTCTCAGTGGAAATATCGACAAGATTCAAGTTCTTTCTGGAAATTTATTTTTGCCGCCGAAGTTACCAAGTTTCTCCACAAGTCACCAAATTTCTCTTTAAGCTTAAGATATCAATGCTTAAACTTTCCTTGACTGACTGATGAAGTCTCTGTAAATATCTTTTCTTAATTACAGGAGAAACATTGCAGGGAAGAGTCATATCTTTCCACTAAACAGCTGTCCGTTTCTGGCGTTTGGCGCATGCGTTCTTCTTCTGCAACAACCAGTCTGGTATTTAATATTCAAACCTCGTATTTCAATACGTAGAAATAATAATTGTCACAATTTTTCTTCTCTATTCCAGTTTATCAACAATTATAACTTTGAGATAATTTTAAAAAGTGCGCTGGTCGCCTTGCGTGACTGGGTGATATACAATTTATACCTAACCGGCAAAACTCCAAAGAATGCGAGTTGGCGAGAATGCTGGACTTGAAGTGGTATAGGATACGCGTATCGTACGAATGATCAGAGCCAATCTTTCTGTGTCAAATCTAGCCTATTAGGCCCAAAAGCGAATGACTCCTGACAAATTTACTGTTCGGGGTTTTTAATTTCTAATAATTTATCACTAGTGTTTGTTACGACTGCCGTATAAATTTTAAGGAGACTTGGCACCTTTTGACCATTTTTTTTTATTTAAGTGTTTAAACTTATCTTTTGTGTATATTATTAACAGTTACTATTAAACAAAGTAATTTTACCATGAAAAAAAGGGCTTGATTTGATAAAAATTTTAAAAATTAAACTTTTAAAAAAAATTTCAACGATTTTAAAATTGCTTCTTCTTTCACAATTATCATTATTTTGACACCAAATTTTTTTTCCCAGGCTTATAAGAATATATGTAACAACTTTAGGGATCGATTTTGCAATAAACAAATTAGTTTTTGAGAAAAAAAAATTAAAAACATACATCTATGGAAAATAGGTCAAAAAACATGATTTCTGCTACATTTTCTATTATAATATTTTTTTTATATTAAAAATATTGAAAAATTGATCCCTAATTTAACTAAGCAATTATAACAAACAAACACACCAAAATTCAAGTTGCTTAATAAATAGCTGTTAAAGTTTTGTAGTTTTAAAGACCATGGTTTCATGAAAAATCCCAAACTGAGAAAACGCTATTTAAAGAATAATAATCAATAAAAAAGTATCAAAACAATGTCTAACTTTTGTAATAATTTGTCAATATAATGTATAGATATATACCTTTAAAATAAAGCATAATACAGTTCAATTTGAAAGCATTTAACAAAAATATAAGCTTTTATAAAAAGTTTGTCTGAGCCCGAAATTGCGAAAAATTTGAAAATTTTCAAATGACTGCTCTTTGAAAGAAACATGTATTAAATATATTTAAAAATAAATGAAATATATAAGATAAATAAAGTAAAAGTATATGAAATGTACAACAGAAAATTTAAAATATTTTGTATAATTTATTTTGCTACTTAATTTCAATATCTAATATAAATAAAATAAAACATGTTTAATATAAATTGTACTATTTTTTCAATCAGATCGTTTCAAAACTTCGCACAGTTATACTAAAAGTATCAAGATACATTTTGAGCTAAAAATTGAAAAATCGATATTTTCATCGATTTTCGGCATTTGAAAAGTGCCAAGTCCCCTTAAGTGTAAACAAGCAATATAGACTCGGTAAAATCAAAAATAAAGTTCATTAAATTTTTTTCCAAGAAGAGCAAAATTGTCGAGGAAGGCAAAGAATACAGTGAGCAATGGGAGGAATCGGTACGTTTTTTACTATCCAAAACTTCAAACTAATGGGTTTAATTTATCTAGCAATTGTTGATGTATTTAAATAATATAATGTGAAAAGACTATTCGAAAAAAATAACATATTTATATGTTACAGATTATATTATTACGAAAATTTCTGGGTGAAGGCGAACGAAAACCAGTCCAATATGAAAGTTAACAACAAGTGACATTTTATTCATAAATCTTCAAGACAACACATAGGTAACAGAACTTGGACAAAAACAGAACAAGCAGATACACAGAACTTTTACAGATTAATGACACAGATAGAGGAACAAAACTGCCTCTGCAGTAAAAGTCACATTTATATCAGCAACGTTCAGATCACCAACTTACTAGTTTACACTACGGACAATTCTTTGCAGTGATACCCTGTACTTCCAAGGTAGGCTCCGCAAATTCGTTCGGCCACGTAACTGTCAGTTCTTCAGAAGATCCGGCCGCCCCAATGCCGATCGCACTCTGCACACTCTACTTCAAAGTGTCGACAGCTTCCAGTTGATTTAACGATCAATCTCCTAAACAGCAGGCTCCAAACTGACTGACTGAGGCTTTTGGAGCATACCTATTCCGCCCAGGCGTGATTTCACATAAAAAATTAGAAAATTCAGGAAAAGTCTGTAACATCCCCCCCCATGAAGAAATCGATTCTATTCCTGCAACTTTCCACTTGTCGCCAAAGTCGCCTAAATGGTCGCCAAATCCGTCGACAAGGTTAAGAGCCATTGTTTAAGCTTCCCTTGGCTGACTCATGACATCTCTGTAAATACTTCTTTTCCTTCATTAGAGAACAGTTGCAGGGAAGCGTCGTCATTTCATGACTGTTACAATAAATTAATTGGAGAACGAAATAAAAAATTGGAATTAATTTGGATTTTGCGTTAAAAATACCAGAATTAAAGGATGATAAATTGAATTGATAGCACGTATGCACGCACATGCACACATACATAATGTGGTTTGCTTGAATAAAGTACGTTTCCGAAGCAATTCACGATGTTTTTTGGGTTGGACAAGTTTGGAGTAAAGGATAATGTAAATCTGCTGGTGTCCTTCAAGAGTGGAGAGTAAAGTTATCCTCATCACGATTGTGGCTTGAAATTTCAACCCAAAAAGAGCCTTGAGTTATTTTCAGCGTGACATTATTCCTAATCAATCCATCATTATCTTGTTTTATTTACTGTAATCACCGATCCAAGGCATTTAGGATTCGGTGAAATACGAAGTTGCAGTGTTTCAACAACCTTTCAAAAAATTTTTTAGAAAAAGAAGCGAAAAGTGAAAGAAAAAAAAAAGAACTAAATTATAAAAATGTATACTCTTGAAAGAGTAGCTGTGCTAAAATATTTAATAAATAACAGAAAATAAGCAATCGAAAATAGATTTGAACTGCTCGTTTATTAAAATCGCAATTAGACCGAACATAAAGGCTACTGGTGACGGACTTTAAATTTGAGGTGATTTCAATCTCTCGATATCTTAAAGAAATTAATCTCCGAAGACGAATCTCCGTTTTTTTACGAAGGGTAAAGTTTTAGTTATTTCTAAGAAACCAACGATACATCTAGATGAAATTTATCCTGTATATTCATTGATTCTTATGTACGTAACGTTGCAAATTACTGCTATTTTTTGTTGATTTGTTTGGTTTTAGGAAGCCAAATTCGGATTGAAGTAACCGGCAGTATCGTTAAGTTTTTATAACTAATAAAAATCGAGGTAGAAACTTAAGTGTTAAAGTTCTTATTATTCCTTTTATTAATTTTCTACTGAGTAATCACATCCTGAGTTATACATTTCTCCTAACGTTTCTTGACCTTTTAAAGGTCGTCATTATAAAACTCAGAAGATCTTGTTTTCTCCATGCCGCGTGTTTTTTCTATCTACGAGTTCCTAAAACCAAACAAATCAACGTGAGAACCTGCAATTCACAACATTATTTACATAAGAAACGATGAATATCGAGAATAAAACTTATTCAGATATCCTGATTATTTCTCTTTTATAATTAGAACTTTGCGACATTTTCATATATTACAGTTAAATTAAGAAATGAACTTAGCTATTTAAAAAAAAAAAAATCAAGCGTTTTAAAAAAGAAAATTATTCTACAAAATATATAATCACGTATAAAATATATAAATAATATCGGAATTTGGGAAAGCTATTAAAAAAAGTAAAATGTATATTAAAATTGCGAGTAAAGATTAAAAGAGGAATTTATTTGCTAAGCGTATTGCTGGTTCATAGTAATAAATAACTTTACAAATGATCAGATTACGGAGATTAAGGAGACATAGTACCTAAAAAAATTTCTAAAATGTCAAAAAATATTTCAGTGACTTATTTTAATTGTATGGCGCTTCTAAACATATGTACACATTTCCATAGCTTTAGCTACATTATTTAGTGCTTTATTTAAATTTTCCTCAACGTTGAGCTAAACAATTTCATTGACCATCAAAATTTTAAACTACTATTTCCCAGATTTTTATTTTTCATTGTGTATTTAAAATCCGGATGCCTTTTTGTAATCAATATAAGGTTCCGAATTTATTTATTTATTTTTTTGATTGACTACCTATTAGATAGTTCTATGCATTTAATAATGATTTAGATGAATGATTATTTTAAGAAAATCCATACAATTAGATATAAGTATACTTTCAATATTTTTTGTAGTATCTGATAGAAACAACCTGCAAAACTTTAATTAATACTAATACAACTAAACCCATACGGCAGAATCGTGAGAAACAGTTTTAAGAAACACCGAGAAAAAAGATTAAAAAATATTGCTTTTTTTTAAAAAGTAGTAGGAATTTTAAAATATTTTGCGAAAAATTAAAATTTTAAGTCATTGTTTGTTGGAAAATGAATTTTTTCCCTGAAATAAAAATTTAACGTCCGTTCAAATACGGCGAGTATAATTTTTTATTTATAAATAAAATTTACTTCCTGGATATCCCTTTAAAAGTAACTATGTGTAAAAGAAAGAAAGAAAATCGAAGTGAATCTGATGCTCAAGAGATCAAGAAGCGATCTTCTGCAATGATTTTATGAATGAGTAGAGCTATTAATAGAATCGAGTTGGAGTAAAGCGATCGATGGGCGCTGTCTGTGGATAAGTGACGCGCTTAACTGAGCGCGTTCGTCCGTTTCCAAATAAAGTTTGAGAAAAGAATGTGCCTTCCTTTCAGAGAGTGTCACCTATTGGTCATTGCCGGCAGTGTTATCGTCCAAACGTGGGCTCTGATGCCACACGTCACGTAGCGATATAGGTTTCATCTGTCCCCATTGACCGCGGGAATGAAATATTTTTTCCTGAGCTGAATTTTTGAATTGGAAAGTTTTGCAATTTATATTTCTAGTATCTATGATACTTTGGGATCATGAGTAAGGTACGTCTGTGTATTTTTATGGAACACTTCAGGAACCAATCTGTCATCGACAACGCATGATTACGTAATAGAGGCTCGGAAAATAATGTATTTTTACGAAAGAGATTTATGATCTTCACAAAATGGAACTTTGAATTTGATTATATCCTGAAAAAAAGCTGTATTTTTGTTTAATTGAATTAGCGCTTTGGTTTGGTTTTATTAACTTCGCACTAGAAGCAACACGAGGGGTATTGACGACAGACCTTGTAATTTAGAATCTCGGTCAAGTGATGAGGACGACACCTGAGCTGGCACCCTCCCCCAACATCCACACCACGCCAACGGGAGGACTTTGGGCCCCGAACAGATTTAACGTGCATCAGCCCCGGCTACACGGCGGGTCTTTGGCGGCCAAGGATCGAACCCGAGACTGAACGAAAACCGCCGGCCGCTAGTCCAAGACCTTGACCACTAGGCTACCGCGGCCCTAAGAGCTTGGTCAAGCCAGATATTTATTGGGTGTAGATTTTGTACACACTAATAATTCTTTATGTTTGCATTAAATGACTTAGAACAAAAGATTAAAATCTACGTTTGTTAATTTACCACGATCGTAGTAGACGTATTAGTCTAGTGGTCATTATCACAGACTTACGATAGGAGTCGTTTCCCTTGAGTCGTGGGTTCGAACCTTGATGCCATTTGATACCCGGCGTGTAGCGGGGCTAATGCACGTTAAATTTATCGAGGTTCCAAGTCCTTCTGTTGGCGTGATGTGAAAGTTTGGAGAGGGAGGTTCCAGCTCACGTTTGAGTTTGACCGAGATCCAAATTAAGAGGTCCATCGCCAATAGTACTCGTGTTCTAATCTTTTCAGAGCGGTGAACGTTTTCGCGGAGATTAAAAAGAGGATAATGGATGCTAATGGCAAGGAAGTATAAATAAGAAATTCTGATGAAAATACAGTCGGTCCCCGTTAATTCACGAGTCTGCTTAACTCGGGGTTTTACGATAACTCTTTTTTATGAGTTTAAGACTAATCTTTTCTTCAATTGACGGTCTGGATTTCCTGTTGAGAGAAGGCATTCATACTTTTTTTTCCTATTGACCACCTACGGTGGTATTGTCTTAAGTGGGGCATTTCGGTGAAACAAATTACTTTTTTCAATTTTTTTATCGTCTGCTTCAATTTTAACTACATTTATAGCTTTAATATATTCAATTTAATAATTTATCTTTTCCTTTCATTTTAATATCGCAAAAGTTTACCACTGTTCATTTCTCGATATTTCATCGTTTAAACTACTTTAATTCTTATATTGAATTGAGTAATCAAATAATAATTATAAAAAAAAGTGCTCCTTGGGTGGCTAAATCTGTTCTGTGTAAAGCTTTGCACGGAGCTTTTTATGTAATTATTTTATATTTTGTAAGACAAATATGCTATGGAGTTCAATTTTACAACTGCAAACGTATATTCCAGTCGAGAAAAATCAGGGAGAAAGAAAAGTCAAATTGTGTTGAGTGCCTATTAATAAATAAAAAAGAAGCGCAGAAGTAAAAAAGTGAATCTCTTATGAAATCATAATCCTTAAGTCTCCTGATCACAAAATGCAGTTGGTGAGTTTCGGCACAAATATGAGAGATGATAGAAATCAAACAAAGCAGACATGAACAGAAATTGTTTTTGAGACGAACCTTTTGGAAATTGAGAGCTAAAACAAAGTTGGCCCTTTGAATACTTTTTATTTATCTTTCTTAGAATGGATTTGAATTCTCCTTTTTCTAAAAATAAAACGTTCTAGTTTGAATTCCTTTTGTAAGAAATCATAATGAAAATATCGTGGTCAATGAAATTAGGTGAACTTTCAACCGCTTTTTATTCGTCAAATTTTAAATGTTTCTAAGAATTTTTTCTTTTTCTATGTGAGTGATTTCAGTAACAATGAAAACAATGTCGAAAGACAGTAAGAGTAGCAAATAAAATTAATATCGAACTTATATTATCGCTTTATTCATATTAATACTGCAACTCGCAGTTTAGTAATCACAGTTCCCGATTTCCACGAGTTAACGCTGTGAAAAAGCAGATTTGAATTTATGAAACTTCCCGTTTTTTGAGTTCATGAAATTTTCATTTAATTTGGATCAAACATTTATGTTACAAGAAAGTGAGCAGATTGTACTTGGGAAAAATATGTTCTAAAAAAATTTCGAAAGTTCGTTAGGTACTCGTACATGGCTGCCTTGAGTTTTCCACCGACGCCGACAAATGAGTTAGAACACGCGTTGCTCCACGTATGCTTCCCATTCCAATGCACGAGAATTGGAATGACTACGGAAAGTGGATGCCATTATAAGTGAATACATTACAACCGAACATTCCTTATTAAAACCTGTTTATATAATTTAGTTTCCACAAAACTCTGAGATTTATCTTTTGCTTTCATCAAATTGAGGACTTTAGCTAAAATCTCCATTTTTTTTAATTTGAAAATCATGTTTTCTAAATATTAAAATTACGTAAAATTTTATAAATAGATGTTTTTAAGCACAGTTTTTTCAAGTTTCATGTTTCTATGTTCATTTGTTTTCAAATTAAATAAAAAAAGACTGGATTTCAACTTTAACAGGTCTATTACTAGAGATGTTTTTAAAGTAATTACCGTTTTTAAATATGGCAACTACAAAGCTAGAGTTGCAATTCCGCGCCTGTGCACTGAGTACCTATATTTGTGGAGGCATTCAGCATCACCAAAAAAAGTGAAGTTCATGCAAACAATTCCAGCGCTTAAAATCGTGTGCACTGTGTTTGGGGACAGGAAGCAGAGAAATTAGCAGAAAAGAAAAAAAGAAGAAAAGTGGAATTTCAGGAAGTTACAAGTAGATCCGTTATCATGCATCAGAAGTTAATCGGGCAATGAAATTGCTTCGATTTCAGAAGTTATAATTCAACCTTCGATGGAGAAGAAAGTTTCGCACAAACTACACAGTCTTACATTGAAAATGTAGAAACCGGAAATTCGCTGAAGATCTATTCATTTATACAAATACGACCGAATTAAAAAATAATGACGATAATGATTTTTACAAATATGATCAAGAGAATTTGAGTGATCCAGGTTTATGGGTAAGTATGATGACTGATAAGTTTAGAATGTTTTGAATTAAAAACGGACCTATACAGCACTTAGGAGATTTTATTAAGAATGCTGAAGGTAGCTCATTTTTCACAGTGTTCTACTTATAAAAAAATGCCAAATGGTGAAACCCAGCTTCGCAGATGATAAATTTATTAAAAAATGTAAGACTCGATAATTTGTTTTTGCAGAATACCATTTTCCAAAACAAGAAGAAACAAACAATCTGCACGATTTATCGATGGCTATAATAACTAGAGAAAGCTATAAATTGTGTGTAATTCAAGATCATGAGCGTTTTATTTGTCATTGTAATTCGTTTATTACTTGGAAAGAATTACTAAATTTATGTTCGACAATTGATAAAACGAATTAAGTTAATATAAATACGGAAACAAAATTACTATTTTAAAGAATTGTTGATGTGATTATATTTTTTAGTATGTAATAATCTTCCACTTCGAGGAATCCATGAAATAAAGGGAAAAAAAAAGAATCAATTTCATAACTATTCCCTTCCCTCTTTCATTTTACTTAGACAAACTAAAGAACTGACAAAAAAACAGGTGACACTTTATTTATACACACGTGTTCTTTCCTTTTATTACTGAAGATGTTGGACTCGTAAAATTCACCCGTCAGCAAATCTTAATTCCACATAGGATGAATAAACATTTAGTTTGTTTTATGTCATTGTAAACAACAAGTATGACGGAATTCAAAATGACTTGCCAAAACCACTTCCAGTACAGGAATCTAAGACCAAGATATGAAAAGTAAGTAATAAAAACATACATTTACAGTTAATTGATTTCTTTAATTAAGATTTCAATAAGTGGCAGTTTTTAGATTCGTCAAAGAGCCGATTCTAAACTTGGATCTCATATTCAGACATATATTAATGTCTTAATTTTCGCATAAGTTAGTGACGTTTTGTGATGCGTTCATCTATTTATTAGACCATCTCTTTGAAAGTTAAAAATATTTCACAAATAAGCATTTTTTTTTTCCACTTTAACT
Source organism: Nephila pilipes (assembly GCA_019974015.1). NCBI lineage: Eukaryota > Metazoa > Arthropoda > Arachnida > Araneae > Nephilidae > Nephila > Nephila pilipes. Next base: position 8,279 of record BMAW01011294.1, on the reverse strand, counting down.
TGTAATGTTTAAAACCCATTTCGCATATCTGTGAAGAGATGAAGTATGAAGCCCATTTCTTATTACAATAAAATGGATTAAATCAGACAAATTCGAAAAAATTTATATTCTACTCTCTATAGCAGCTATAGTTAAGGGTTATGGTCGCAGCCGGTGTTCTTCTTTAGAATTGTGGGTTCGAGTCCAAATTGCTCTAAAGAACCGCCATGCAGAGGGTCTGAGGCCCGTCACTTGACCGACGTCGAAAATTACGAGACTCTTCATCAATAGCCCTCGATTTGCTTTTCAGTGCGATGTTAATAAAACTATTAACTCCCTAATTGATTGATATTTTTGCCGTCGCAGGCCACCTCGTAAAAACCAAATCCGACTTGCCACCATTTGAAAATATACTCAACTATGCTTTAGAACAGTGGTTCCTAACCAGGGGTACTCGTATCTCAAACTCAAAGGGTACGCGACAGGTCATTAGGGGTACACGAAAAGAAAATTGTAATGATGGTTACTTCTCTTAAAAGGGAACAAAAGAGTTTTAAAATTTCGCAAATGATATATATATTTTTTAATTCTTGATAACGTTTAATGAAATTGAACGACAACATATAATTTATTAGCCATCCAAGAGGATATTGTTTTAGTTGGATCACTTTTGGCATACCAGATAACTTTTCAGTTTTTTATCGTTTGCTTTAATTTTAATGAAATTTAACTTAAATATATTAAATTTAATAATTTATCTTTTGCTTTAATTTTAATATCGGAAAAATTTTCTATTGTCCATTTCTCGATATTTTATCGTTTACTTTAATTCTCTTTTTTAATTGAGTTACTTAATAATAATTATATAAAAAAATAGCGCACCTTAGGTGGCTAAATCTGTTCTTTGAAAAACTTTGTTTAGAACATTTTAATGTTTTATATAGAATCCTCTTTTAAACGTTAAAGATAATTTATATATTATTTTATCATTTTCTTAAAAAGTAGTTTTCTTCTCGTCTGTTATATATATGCAAATTATACTTGACATTTAAAAAAAATGTTCAAATTAATTTTACTTATAATCCGCTTGAACTTTTTCTAAGCATCGTCTAATAATAGCGACATTTTTAAAGTTCGTTCCATTGAATGAGAAAAACATTTACATTTCGAAAAAAATGTATTTCATACATATTTTTTTTAAAAAAAGAAACTCGGAATGTATTCTCACATCATCATTGTTCGAATGTTAGGACTGATGAGTTCGCGCTGGATTGTTTTTCCCCGATCAAAAAGCAGTTGTCATGGCAACAGACCGAATCAATTGCGCATGCTCGTTCGCAGCCTTCGAGCGGATCTCTCCCTAAATGACGTAGAGTCATAACAATGGCAGTTTCTGCGGCAGCTCTTGTTTTGTGCTTGTCTGTTTCCATCGCTTATTCCAAGTCCATCCAGGGGAGCGAGAAAAACCTCATCGAATTCCTGGATGAAAAGGTAATTATCTCATCTGACTGCTCTTTGGAAACTCTATCGTCGCAGCCACTCGCTCATTGTCGACTATTCGAAACAGCTGCCGTGACATTTGACACAGCTGGTGACAGATTCGGATCTGAGACGAAATAAGTTTTGTTTCCTGTTAAAATGTTCATTTCTATCAAAATGGCTAAAATAGAAAATCTGTGTATTTATATACACATATGTATAATGTTTAAAAGTAATCGTGATCATATAAGGTACAGATTATAAACTCTAAAACTTTTTTTAAAATTATATTGCACAAAAAACTTACTAAAAGAAAAATCACGTAACTAAAAAGACGCCCAAAAATCAAATTACAAACACATATATGTAATTAATTCCTTTCTGCATTTGATTTTGTTTTCTTTACAAATTTTCAACATTTTACTTATGTTGTTCAATGATGTAAATCATGTCATATGTAAATATATTACGCTAAATGGTGTTTTAAAATGTTTACCTTTGTGATTACTTTTAGGTTTAATTAATTTTTCTATTTTTAGTTACGGTTTTTAATGGGTGTTACAATATTTTAGATGGTTTTTAAGTGTAAATTTACATTTTGTAGTGAAATTGAAAATGTTTACTGAGAGTTTATCTTCTTTTCTGTGGTTGATTTTCGGGAATTACTGGTTTTCGGTTAGTTACCATTTCTTTTTTTAATGTAATTCAATGAAGTTAAATCATTTGATCAATAATTACCGGTATAAACACACACTATTCTATTCCAATGTATTGAATGGTATTAATTACATTACTTCCATTTTTCTAAATTTTTCTTTTCTGTCATTTTCTTTATTTTAAACTTTTTGCTTTTTAATAGTTTGTTTTGATTTTTTTTTGGGTTTTAGGGTTTTAAATTTTATATTGTTTAAGTATTGTGCTTATTCAGTAACTTTTACTTGATTTGCATAGATATTTATTTGATTATTATTGATTTTTCTTAAATATCATTTTCCTCTTAATTGTTTTGCTTTAGTTTTGTATGTTTTTGAATGTTACATGATTTTAAAATGCATTATTTGTGTTTTGTTTACACACACACACATATATATACATAACACACATACATAATCTAGTACATATGGAGCACCCCCATATTAAAGGAAAATTATTAAAACTAACGCATTTAAACAGCGAAAACTATGCATTATTGTGTAAAATTTGATACAGTATATCAAAGTATCAAATACTCAAAGTAACTAAAAATACTAAAAGCGTACTGCTTTGTAAAAATAACCCACGATATTTCTTTGAAGTAGAAGACATAAAAGCATTTTCTACGACTGGTCAACTTGTGTAAAAAAGGCTTGATTATCAGCAGGGCTGGAAAGGTGAAGAGGCCGATTATGGAGAGGGTATTGTATACTTTAATATTGGAGGTAATGGGCATTTTTCATGGTCCATTTTTTAAACAGAAAGGTTATGAAAAGTTAAAAGCCTTAAAAGGATATCGAAATTTGAAAGTTCAAAGAATAAGACGTACATTTTTTTATTGAAAAATGATTATAAATAAAAAAGTTGTAAATAAAGATACTCTCAAAATCACTCTTTAAACTGTTCTGTAAAATTTTCAAACGGATATAGTGTCCTTAACCTCTAGCACACAAATATACGAGTTTGGAAAACAGCATAGTTATCTTATTATTACAAGATAATGACAATTGGAATTAAAATAATTATTAAGATAGATTCCTTTTTTAGCAAACATGCTGAGCAGCCACAAATTAAATATATATAATTTATATGGTTATGTATCCCATGAAATCGGTTCGTAGCATAAAAAAAATTCTACATTTTAATGAAATTTTATAGAACATTTAGAGAAATGAATAAAAATATATTTAAATAAGCAAACATTTTACTAGATGAGCATTTGAATATCGATAAGTAAAAAAAAATGATAACTTAAATCATCGGAATAAATTTGCAATTCTATGCTTTAAATTGATAAATTGTTATTTAATAAATTTTGTTAGTTAAAAATGTAAATGATCGCCAATAGTTTACTTTTATGTTCCTTTTAAAATTATTTTTGTATTGAAATAATTTCAATAATTGATCAATAATGCTGATACAATTGGTTTGAATAATGAAAATCATATTTTAAAATGTAGTGCAGATTTGAGTTTGTGAAGTTTATCTCTAGTTTTCCTACAGTATTTGATTACAAAAATTGAAATATGCTCAAGTTTTACTGAATATATTTTAGCAATTTTCGATTCTATGATAAATTACACCACCAGTCATTTTATTAATATTAAAATACATTTTAAAACGCTTTAATTATTAAACACTTTTACATTAATCATCGCTTGAGGTTGCTAATATAATAGCATATTGTGAAACATTTTTATAATTAATATATATATATATATATATATATATATATATAAGAATGAAGGGAATCTGCAGTATATAAAATACAAGGTTATTCAAAATAAATCGTCCGAATCCAAAATTTCGTATTTTCAAAAATGAACGACAAAGGATAATAAATAAGCATGAATTCAAAGGAAAAATGAGGAAGTTTTATATTATGAATAAAAAGATAGACCTCGTGTGTTCTTAGTACAACTATTTCACGAAAGCTGTTTTAGAAACTTTCATGGAGCTACCTCGCAGTTGGATCGGTTTCAGTGGACCAGATCCCTCCTCGATTATGATATTTCTTTTTTTTTTTTTCTTGTGGCCCTAAGCTTTCTTCAGAAATTTTTTCCTGTTGGCAGTGAGCGAATCTTCAATATGCTCACTGTCAAATGTTTGTCCTTGTGCAGTATAATATCCAGAAACAATGCTCATTTCATTTAATATGGATAATAAACCATGAAAGTCATTATTAAACCTCACAACAGCATTGTAAGCACTTAAACGCAATATCTGGAGCGCGACAAATACTTCTTTCGGCAGAATTACGTAGGAAGATTCATTAGAGTTTCGGGTTAAGACATGTAGACATTTTTAAGATATTCTCATCGCATATAAACTGACTTCAAAATGTTAATATTGGTGTTTGGTAATCCTGGTGATTTTCTTATACAAAGAAATATTACATCTTTTTCAAAATTCTTTTGTCTTATTTCTTCCTTATACAACGCTTTAATTCTCTGAAATTTATACCAGCTTTCGGGGCCGATAGCACCCTCTCCATATTTTTCGCAGCAACAATAAAAACAAATGCCTCTGTTTCAGCAGATTGCATTTTAATCCAGTCCCCAATATTGCTTTGAATCGCAATCCCATGGTAGTTTTTCAATTTATCTTTCAAACTATCCGACAATTTTCCTTCGCTCCCCCCCTCCTCGAGTCATTTTTTGGTATCTTTTTAGTTTACGAATCCTCGTTCCAATTCTTTTGTGAAATTGTACAATGCATTCTAATTTGGATACAGAGTATTTTTCATAAATGTTTTTTACGGTAAAAAAGCTTTCGAGTCTCCATCCTCGTAGTAATCAGTGTACCGCAACATTTTGTTATTTTCTGATCTTTCAAAAGTACGGTATGCACCTATCTGTTCCATGTTATTATTTTTTTATGGCGATTGCAATGAATTTTAAGAATTAGCATTTTGTGAAATTTTCCTTTTTCAGCTATGATAAAGCAGATGATACTATGATAAAGTTTCAAAGTCCACAGCTTTTCCACTGTCTTCAGATATTGCTTTTAATGAAGAAAACTCACGGCGATGCCAGGTGTCCTCCTCTGAAATACCACGATTCGTTACACCATTTTAGCATTTTCTTAGTTGTCGAATATTTTTTATGGCATTATTCGTTATTTTTTCTCCCACAGACGTTCTAAGAAGTTTCTTTTGCTGCAGACGGAATGCAAACTAGAAAGCAAAGGGAGGTCGATTCAAAATGGCACAGCTTTTTTCCAGATTAAAAATCCCTTTCATTCAATCTCAAACCATAAACAAAGCAAGTATTAGTCTCATTCAAATTGTCTATCTTCATGGACGAACAAAATGAAGACACACAATTATAGTTTTTGCAATATAGAGAAAAATGTGAAGAATGTCCAAATCTAGAATCTTCCACAAGATGCAAAGACCTTGATCTTCTATCGGGCAAAATAACATTGAAAAGATACCAATTAAAATCTGAACAGGTAAAATTAAAATTGTTTTCAGGCTGCATTGTTGTTGCAGTCTTCTCTCCTCCACAGGTAAAGCAGTTCGAAAACCGGTGTGTTTTGGTTACCGAAAACTTTCCTTTACGATATAGATCGGATCGATTGTTACTTTTGTTTTCAAGAAAAATATATTTAAAATTGATTTCAAGCAATTAGAAAATTGAAAATAAAGCAAAATATAGATAAGTCTCAATTAACATAAGCAAGATAACACGAACAAAAACTTGTAAATAAACAGTTATAAGCGGTAGTCGGAAATGCTATTGCCTATAACTTAAGGACAAATTGCTTGAAATGATTTAAAAAAATTGTGTCTCTTTATAAGCAGAAAATTAATTTATGGTTTTAAAAACCTTATTCAAGGGTAATACTTTTATAAATGTCACTACTTCCGGTTTCTTTTTAAATTGCTTAGTATTATTAAAATCATTTTATTTTACCTAAAATAAAAATAAAAATTCTTTGGTAATTTTTAATATTTTTTTTTTTTTTTAAAATATTAAAAAAAAAAAATTTTTTTTTTTTTTTTTTTTTTTTTGCTAATGAAAAACTATGTCTTCAATTTAGTACAAGACCTAAAAGTATTACCTTCACTTTACATATGTCCTATTAGACTCTGTATAATTCACTTTCTTAATTAATTCATTAGGCTCACAGTTATCGTCGTTTCGTTTTCTTTCATACACCATTCAAAAACTTCAAGTAATCTAAATGCGATTTCTGAGCGAAATCAGCATGCGCTTGTAAACTGTGTGATCCATTTTGACGCGTAGATTATAATCATTTTTCACAAATAAATAAGCAATATTTTTGCATTATATAATTTTCTGTTGTCTTTGACTTGTTGCTGAAATACTTCTATTTGTCATTTTAATATGCTTTTCTTTGGATGTTGAACTTGTAAAAAAGCTAGTGTACGATCACATTTTCGACTCTGACTGTTCATTACAAAATTATACCATATTGATCTTACTATACATGTTAAGCCCATTAAGTGGTACAGTAATCAATTTTTCTTTCCCCAGCAGGAAAATGGCCCTCGTGTTCAAGAAGACTCCTCGTGGCCCGGATTTCCCCACCTGAAGCAGGTGTCTGCTGTTTCTGTGGACGGAAATGGAAACCTGCATATTTTCCACCGGGGAGACAGAGTATGGGACGCACAGTAAGTATTTATTCTTGAAACACATGTGGAAACAATTTCATTTACATTGTCTGATCAATAAATACGCGAATTGGTTTAATAAAATGGACATACCGGCCGAGGTAGCCTAGCAGTCATGATCACGACCGTCATTGTTTCCGGGACTTGTGGGTTCGAGTCCTGATGCCACCAAACCCCGTTGGGTAGCGAGGCTAACGCACGATAAATCTGGTCAAGATCCAAGTCCTTCAATGACGTAGTGGCAAAGTTTAGAGAGGGGTGTACCAGCACAGGTTATCGTCCTCATTACTATATCGAGGTTCATAATTACAAAGTCCTTTACCAATAGACGTTCTAAGAGCGATGTTTATAAATAAATCAATCAGGATGGATAGGTGGCTATGAATCGTTATGTCCACTGAATGGTGTGTTGACTACAATCTAATCATTCATCACTCATCCGACCGCAGATATTGGAACAGTGTTAGAGTTGTGGTTGATACTCTGCTGTTCAGGTTGTTCTCGGTTGCTGACGTCAGAAATGGATGCTGTGTCCGATAAAACGCTGAGCATCAACTTGGTGACTTTCCCTAAAACTTGGGTAACACGAAGAGGTAATTAAAGGTTTAAGCATAGACCATACTTCAATTGACTCAGATAAAGAGGATGCAAACGATCCAGAATAACCCAACATTTAAAAAACATTTATTTGTCATTTAATGTAGCATTGTGAAATGAGAATATCATTTGATCAGATGGAACAATAAGGAAATTAATTAGATAGAACCCAAAATTAATAGCTAATGGTAATTGAATGGATACAAACTGTATCACAAGGACTGGAACATGGTGATGGAAAGTAACTGTCGAGTATTTTCTTGGACGAATGCCAGTGAGATTCAAATATCCAATTAATGGTAAAGCTACTGGGGCGAGATGTCTTCTACCCATCCAATATGAACTCAGCAGGTTTGGACCATCGATGGAAATAAGTGAATCCATGGAGGTCCAGAAGAGAAATAGGACAGTAGACGGAATCACCAGGACAACATTTGTACCAGTAAGGCAAGAACACTTTTTCCTCTTCTGCTGTGACTGTTGCTGAGTTCTTCAGATAGTGCACAGGTATAAATACCACAATACCGCAGGTATGCACGCAGAACACTACTCGCAATTTGCATATCTGTGCGAATGCAGAAATTAATTATTCTAAAGTGATGCATCTTGGCAAGGTGAGAAGATGCAAGTGGTTCGTGCCACTTTTTGAATGGTGAGAAAGTGGCCAGCAGTTTAACCTTATGATGGTTATGAAAGAGCCCAGTTCGCATAAGATTAGCGCACCATAATACATGCAGACGAGTTCAGATCGTCCGAAGTATTTCGACCCAAATTGGTGCAGCCAATTCCTACTCGCATAGCAAAACTTTTCTCCAATACGCACTAACGAGCTGATTTCATCGATATATATTATCCTACGTTGCTTGTGTTTTAAACGATACCTCCTGACAAA
>BMAW01011293.1:0-14221 GCA_019974015.1 Nephila pilipes | reverse complement strand
GCAACACAACTGAACGCAGCTACCTGATGTTTTTGTCGAAAAGAAAAACACTTACCAGACACAAACGTTTTAATTGTATCTCCCTCCAGCTCGTCTGTGAAGTCTCCGAGGAAATTTCCGAGAGGAGGGTCGTTTCTACCATTACTGGCATAAACGAGGCTGTCAGTGTCGTGATATAACACGTCTCTGCCCAGTTTATCCATTTCATGGTAGAGTTTAAGTCTGGCCCAGGCGGTCGCAAACGTTGCTATAAAAATGTTAGTGGAGGCATCCTGTTCCACAAATTCGTTTGAGACTTGCCATTCGATTGCAGCCACCTCTTCCGAAGGCAGAAAAATATCTTTGATCTGTAAGAATTCGTATAAAAAATTAGACGCTATCATATTATAAGTATAAACGTTATTTTATTTTAAATTAAAATGAACTTACGTTTTTTGTAGGATCACTCAAATATCGGTTGAAATCCGGTACACTGTTAACGTATGACAATTTTGTTTTATTCAAATTCATTCCCCACCTGTGCAAATAGAAAATAGGTTAAAACAAATTCTCTCTCACTTAAACATTAAAATAATTTTAAAAGGTATAAAAAAAGAGTTATACCTTCCCCAAAAACTATTGAGGGCCAATTTTGCTACTTGTCTCCTCCCTGGATTTTTTGCAATCAGCAAAGGATTTAATTTGATACCTTCTTTTCTCTCGTATTCACTGATGTATTCTTGTTTCTCCTCGTCTGACGAGCATTCTCTTGGCCATCCATTACTTTCTTGTTTTATTTTTAAAAACAAGTCAATATATGAACGGAAGAGAATATCAGACGATTTTGAAAAATGATACACTTCGTAAATCTGAAATTTTAAAAAAAATAGTGTCAAAGGAATAAAGTCATTGAATAAATAAAATATGAATTCAATATTTTTCATGACTTACTTGAGAGATGTGGTATCCTTTTTTCTTTGCCAGTTTCAGTTCTTCCGAGACCCAAGTGCCAATAAGGGCTCTTTCGGCATCGGAATGTTGACATGCGCTTTGCTGTTTTTCGTCAGCACATGTCCGACACAGAGGAAACATCAGCTTGTTTTGGGATCGGTAGGGAAGTACCGGTAGATACAGATCCGTGGGTGGAATCACTTTACATTTAATGATTCCAAAGTAATTATCCACGTCTTGAAACCCTTTGGTTATTACTTCAGGGTGTCCGACGGGATACTGGCAGTACTTGTTTACCTTTAAAAAATTAAGAAAAATATAACTATGCATATAAAAAAAAAATTCTATTCAGATAATGTATGAAGAGAAAAAAAAACTTACCCATGGATAAAGGGAGGTAAAATCTACGTATTTAATATTCCCTTCGTGAAGCAATTTTAACGCGTTCGTACGTCCTCCAAAGAAAGAATCTCTTGGGTTCAAACGATCCTGAATGGTGTGTGCCCTCAGGAAAGCTTGAAGCCTCGAATCTTCCTTTTTAAGACGCAGGAACTCGTGCTCCCACATTTCCACCACGTTATATCCAAGGGACCTCAGATTTTCACAGTTCTCCTCGGTGCGACGCCGTATGGTGCTCATAGTGCACTGTTTCAACGGATGCATGGTGTCTCCGTCGAAGCATACAGTGCATCCATGGAAGAAACAACCCTAAAAATAAACTTTCTATTAAAAAACTGCTAGGATATACAATCAAAATATTTTCTGTACATAATTCGATATTTACCTGATACTGATAAACTGTTTTATTTTCTTCACAGTATCCATCTACAAAATTTCCTCCAATTTTCCTTTCACCTTTTCCGTTCAAACTGTGAAGTATTTTCAGTTTTTCGGTGAAGGATATGTAATCCAACCACCGAATCGCATCAGGGCTGAATTGCTTTCCATGACTGTAGCCGTGTACCGGAACCATGGCGATAGAATTGTCCTGAATGTGTCCACTCCGATAGGTTGCCATGCAGGCCGATGCAATGGTTACGTATCTGACAAAAGAACATGCACATTAAATGACCGAATTCACACACACAAGGTCAAAACATTTATGTAGGAAAAAAAATTACTTACCGAAATGGATCTACATTCGCAATCTCCATAAATTGTTCTCGAAACACCATACAGCAGCGGCGGAGAATATCAACATCAGAACTAAAATGAGAAGAAAAAACATATGTAGATACTATTTTTTGTAAAATGCACATTCTCTATTTAAAAAAAATGTTTACGTACCGGCAATAGGAGAGCATTTCCGTTTTGAAATCAAAAACATCCTCTCGGTGTTGTTCATGCCAAGACATGAATTCACGGCGACAGGCAGATAACATGGAATCAGGACAATAAAAGGATTGATCTGGCAACTTCCCAATGAAATTTTGGTTCTCCCGAATATTAAAAAGATGAGGAAAATACCCCTTCTTTAATTCCGTGAGACCAAAACAGCTTGGCAGTTTTGACAGAGCCATCGGAAGAAAGTTTAACGAATCGATCACTCTGATGTTTAACGACGGCTGTCGAATGGACATCAGTTTCGACCCATTTGGTATTACTTCCGGCGCTATGCCCTGTTTCAGCAACCAAGCTAATAAGAATTGCCCGTCAAATCTGAAAAACAAAATGTTTGTTAGACACAACACTCTCAATTTTTCTCTTTAACTATAAAATAAAAATATAAAAACTAACCCTTTCATGTTGTGCGCAATAGCCGTAAATCCCTTGTGACGTGGAGAAAACAACCAATCGCAAAAGTCCTGGCAGGCCGTGTATCCAGAGAACACTTTTTCTTCGCCGTTAGTATAGTGTGCCAACGCGAAATTTACCAAGTGCTCACCTGAAGACTGGTCCGTCTCGAAATCGAAAAAAATGATGTTATCATTTTGTTTTTGAGGTGTCAGGCGGGGTAAATGGCACAGATGGTCAGCAAAATGCACAAAGTTTCTGCAAGACGGACACTTGGTGGTGCCACACTGATGCAGGTGTTTCGGACAATCACGTCGTCTAATCACCTTACAACAGTCGGTACATTGGTATACCTAAAAAGGAATTAATTCATAAATACATTTTATTCAAAGAAAAATCGTATTAGTAGAAAAAAAAGAGATAATAGAACTTACTCGATCGCACATCGATAACTCTTGATTTGCTTTCGTTGCTTTATGTATTTTAAAGCATTCATCCGAATTGCACAGTCTGTCGCAATCCTGACACCGTTGCGTTTTTCCAGGCATACAGTCCGTTCGCAAGCAAATAAAGCATGCATTTGGGCAATGATGATTTTCCAAGTGTTCAAAAGGCTTATCGCAGGTTTCACAATAAAAATTCGAGGCATAAAAACCTTTCAACGACTTGATAACGTCGTAATGCCCGTCGTGCAGCCATAAATTGATGCGCCGGGGTCTGCATTGGCCTTTGTAAGACACCTATAAATATACAAACAAAAATGAGACGTGTGTGACAGTTTTTACCATCATGCATTACACAAAACAAAAAAATTACCTGATTCAAATTTTCGGATGATATTACCACTATTTGCACATTTAAGTGGTTTTCGAAGACTGCTATGTCTCGGAATGTGCACGGACCCATAGGAACACCTGCAGACTGATGCAAATCAGTTGCCCTTTTCAGTAAGGCTGGTCGCCTATGATCTCTCAGGGTTTCTATAGATTTTTTGTCATTTTCCAAGTGTGCTAATGCAAACACAATCACCTTGGCACAACACATTCCGTCTTCGGTCATGGGAATCGCTAATATCGATCGTTTGGTGAGCCGATCTAAGTTGACGTTCGATACCTTACGGATTCTACCTGCTCCTACAGGTCGTCTCACCGTTATGACATCTACCGTAAATCCGTTGTCCAACTGGATCGTATCCTTGGACTGTAAGACCTTCATTACAGCAGAAAGTACTTTTTCTGCCGTTAGAGAAGATACAGGCATAAGGGTAGTTGATATCGGCCTATCTAAGCCCTCTGCCTGAATACAAAATCGGATCAGATCAGTAGCATTCAGGTTTACGGTTGTTCTCGCTATCAAAAGCTCGAACAGTCTTCGAACGGTGTTGACAACCGTTGAAAGCATGATTCCTCTTAAATCATGAGGAAGTCTGTCTTCGTCGATTCGGGCCCGAAAAATAATTTCTTCAGCCTGAAATCGATTGTTACGACGTCTTGATCTTTCCTCTAAAATTATAGCATCCTCCAACTGTAAAAAAAAAAGTGTCGATTAAAATAAAATAACACACATTAACAAAAAATGCACTGTACTCGCAAGAGCTACAAAGAAATTATACATAATCGAAACTAAATTTAAAAAAATATATAGGATAAAAATAATACCATTCCATTACCAAACTGAGAAGGTAGATTCTCAAAAAAAGGAGATGCTTCCAAGAAATCCTGACTGCATTCAGTAATAATCTTAAATAAGAGTATAAAAAATTAAGCAAGAACTCATAAATTTTACTTAAAAAAGTTTTCAATAATATATTCACTTACTTCATCGTCGCTGTCAAACGGCATATCTTCATCTTCAAACAGAATCTATGTAAAAGAATACAATTCCAGTTAGTAAAAGCACATATTGATTTTCAATTGTGACATAAATAAACAGAACGTTCTAACGCATTATTCTATAATCGAATTATTAATAAAGTCCTTATAATAAAAAACAAATCATAAAATGTATTAAGATACACTTATTTTCAAAAAGTATTATTTTAAAATAATACGAATGAATAAACTATGAACATATACTAATATAATTTTTTAAATTAACTAAATATGTTAAGTAAAAGGAACTTACTTCACTAATAGTTCTCTTAGTTGGTTCCATTTCGAACAAAATTTCGTTGCTAAATCGGCAGAAAACTAAAATCGTCAAAAAATAAACTCAAATGGTAAGTTAGCAAGAATAAAATCGTAAATAAAAAGGGTTTGAAAGTGCAGACCTTTATATTTAAAAAATTGGGTGATGTCATACTATATTTCAGCCAATCATTGTTTTCATAAAAATAGCTACGTCATTTTCAACCAATCACAGATCTGTTCGTTTATCCGTGATTAGAAATTATATCAGAACTTTCCAGAAATAAGTTAAGTATTTCTCAGAAAAATCCCTCTTCCATAAATAAATAGATATCTCCCCCTCGTTGTGATAAGATATTTTACCAGAACTTTCCAAACATTTTAGTTAACATAAAAGTCCAGAAAATTCTTCTACCGTGATTAAGTAAATCTACCCCTTCTATCAGAGATTAAATATTTTACTAGAACATTCTTACAGTTAAACCAACATAACCCTTGGAAATCCCGATTCCACAAATCAGTAAACTTTCTTTGTATACAGTGATAAGGTATTTCACCAGAACGATCCCACAGTAAAAATCAACATAACCCTCAGAAATGAAATCCTTCTTTAACAATATACACTAGATAAGGGGCACAGACTATCGGCACCGCATTTGTCGGTACGCAGATGTTTCCTAGAATTTCGATGCAAATACAGTCAAGAAAATGAGATAAGAAACATAGAAACTCTAAATTAAAATGTTTTCAAATATCAACAGATATTTTCAATAAACTTATAGGTAATTATTTCATACGTTAAGGTTTTTTTATACTTAACAGTTCGATCTAAATTTATTCAGTTAATTCATTTAACTAAACGTTGTTAGAAAAAAAATGCATACATGAAAAAAATTAACTTGAGCTGTTACAGTAAAAAAAAATTGTTGAATATTTTTTTTTAAACACGATTGTTAGAAGTGAGTTTTCGAAAAAGCTAAATATGTGTGTGTGTCACAGAAAAATAATTCAAGAAGTAATCATAAAATAATTATTACAGTAAAAATTGTTGTAAAATCATTTAAACATTGAATATCTTACATTAAATAAGATTGTGTTAGTCTTCCAAAAATATAGTATTATTCATTGGATATAAAAAAAAAAAAAAAATTAAATTCAGTTCCTGTTTATATAAAAGTTTGTTTCTTATAGTATATCCGTCAGAATTTTCGTAGAATGTTTATTAAAAATGTTTGAGCAAGAAGGTAAAATTACAAAATAAGTAAAATAAAATAAATAACCCATTGTTTAAAAAAAGTTTTTCTTTTCAGTTGTAAAAATAATAATCATTTTGATACCATACAATGTATGCATATATAAAAGTTTTAAACCTCATGTAGCTAATACTTAATCAAGTACAAGTAACTTTACGTAAGACATAATAAGAAAAAAATTGTTTTCTACTAATTTCTTCAAAATATATTCCTTCAGTTCATTCAAACGAAAAAAAAAAATGTGTATTAAGCAACTATTCAATTCCTGAACCTTATGAGAAGAAATAAAAAAAAAATGGTTTCCAATTAATTCAGATTAATTATGGTCTAAACGTTAAAAAATAAGAAAAAATAGGACAAAGATTTGTTGACAAGAAGGATTACCAAAAATAGAGAATGATCACTGGAATAAGTCGGGGAGGCGTCACCCGTGTTTGCCGAAGACGGTGAACCCCATGGGAGAGCAAATATCACTTGGGTTGTTCGGGGCCATGATGCCTGTACTTACCTAAAGAAGGTAAGTCCCTGAGGTTCCCTGAAATAGTCTCTAAGGGCAGGGTGCCCGGATATTCTCCCAAATAATGGGAACCCATTTTCGTTGCCTCTTATGAGATGCATGAGCTACAGTGGGACTGTTCTGTCATACTCGGTCAATACATGGGTCTCAAATCTAATGAAGTTGCAGTAATTCTGGAAAGTGATGTTTCGTTTAAATTTGTCGATAATACCTTCTTGCTTTGATGAAAAATGATGAATTTGTAATTTAATACCACACAAACACATATGTAAAACATATTTTTATTCTAAAAATTATTTTAAAACATCTTAACAATTTTTTGTAATCGTATATGGTCTAAAATTCTTCATATTCTGGTTAAGTACTCTATATATAAGACCAATACGAATTTTGTAGAATTGTTTCTCAAGTTTCTCTGTATATTATAAACATTAAATGTCTCAACATTTTGTTTTATATAAGTCATTAATAACGAAAAATGAAAAAAATATATTTATGTGCAATATGTTTTTTTAAGAAAAGAAGCGAACTTCTGAAATCCATTCAGCTGAAGAGATTTTACATAAACCCTATTTCAAAAATATAATATTTTGGCAGCAATAAATGATTCCTGTCATTTTAAAATTTTCAGATCGTTTGTTTCAAAAGTTTCAATAAAAAGATTGGTCGAATTGAATTAACCTGTTTGTACATTAAAATTAAAATTATCTCTAACCGGGAATTTAATATCAATCTTTCCGTTGTTATTTACAATAAATGTTGAATTCTCAAACTTAAAAAAATCAATTTTTTTTTTAATTCCACGAGAGATAATTGCAACGAACCTCGATCAGGAGACGAGAACGACACGTGACGTGATACTTCCCCACCACGCTTACGGAAAGATTTGAACCTCAGCATATGTTAAGTGCATCAATCGCGGCAACACTGCTGGTCTTTAGCGTCATCAAGTTTGAAACCCACGACTCTGCAAAAAATCCGCCGAGCGCGGAAACAACCACAAGGCTAATGCGGTTTTAGGATATCCATGATAGAACAAACACATAAGAAAAACAAGTGAACTTATCTCCTTCCTATATGTTTATATCGTTAGTAAAAAAGCTTTATGTTCCTATACGTATATCCTTGAGGAAAATTTCAATTCCTCATTATATTAATAGTTTTCCTATTGTCAACATTTTTCAATATTACATTTAATAAATTAAAAAAATAACTTATTTATTAGGTACAATTCTCATATTGGTGAAACATGGATATCTACTTTAAATAAAAGTCTTTGCTACATCTAAGCCACACATAGAGCAGAAATTTTTTTAAAAAATATTAATGATATAATTTATGTTAAAATTCATTTTGAAATGAATGTTGTGTGGGTTTATACTCGATGGACAAGTAAGTGATATATTAATTACATTTCATTTAAGTTGGAAAAATTTCAATGTTTTAATTTTATAACTGAATGCATATGATTAGTATTACTTTTATGTTAATTGCAGCTCGGTATTTACCACTTATATATATTCGTATGCAAAAATCCATGTGAAAAAGATTTGAACCCTGAGTTAAGTGACAAGACTGTAGATAAGAAGGAATTGATGATTTATCATTTAATTAAATATTATTAACAAGAAATCTATTGAATGTGATTTGTGCCAAAAAAGCAGATGCTCTAAAGAAACTGTCAGAAACGCATTTAGCTATTAATAGCAAAGATTAACTTTTTACTTGCAATAAATTCCAAAATTTGTTTTCTTCGATGGACACTCTAACAGAACGTCAGTGTTTTCCAGCACGGGAGGTAGCATACACTTGCGAAATTTGCGGGAAATCATTTTCATACAAGTATAAATTAAATAGACATTTAAAGTTTCATTCAAATGAGAGATCTTATCCGTGTCCAGTATGTAATAAGGCTTTTATTGAAAGATCTGGTTTATATGTTCATTTACGTATTCACACAAATGAGAAACCGTTTGTATGTGATATTTGTCAAAAAGGATTTTCTACTAAAGGAGATTTGAAAAAACATTACCGTATTCATACAAAAGAAAAGCCTTATGTTTGTGACAATTGTCAAAAAGGTTTTTCTACTAAAGGAGGTTTGAATACACATTGCCGTATTCATACAAAAGAAAAGCCTTATGTTTGTGAAGTGTGTAATTGCGCTTTCCGTGACTGTAGTTCAGTGAAACGTCATTTACGTACTCATACCAAAGAAAAACAGTACGTTTGTGATATTTGTAATAAGGGGTTTTCCCGAAATCACCATTTAAAGGATCATTTACTACTTCATACAAATGAAAATCCTTACACTTGTGAATTTTGCAAGAAGTCTTTCACTAATAATAATAAATTAAAGAGACATTTGCGCATCCACAATAAGGAAAAATTTTATATTTGTGAATTCTGCAAAAAATCTTTCACTCATAATGGTAATTTAAAAGTACATTTGCGCATCCATACTAAGGAAAAACCTTATGTTTGTGAATTCTGCAAGAAGCCTTTTTCAGTAAGTGGTAATTTAAAACGACATTCTCGTATCTGTGCTGATCGGAGATCTTAATTTTTTTTTGATTCTTATATGATGTCATTCTCGAAACTCTTCCACTGGAAGCGACAATTATTCATCAATCAGAATAAACGTATTTTCACTTATTCAAATAAGAAATTAATTTTTTTGGATCTCGGGTGTTTGATATTAACGTATGCTACATTAAAGGAATGAATTTTAATGTTTTAATTAGTGAACACAAGAATCTTAGAGCAATTTATTTTTATTCTTCCTAATTACAGAACGAAGTATACTTTTTATATGTGACAGAAATTTATAAAATTTAGATTTCTAGTACTGTAGTAAATAAACGATCCTATTTCTGATAGCGATTGTTATATGTGCATTGTGCAATTCTGTTATCAGTTTCATTCTAATTTCGTTGTTAGTTAAAAAAAATTCAGAAATTCTCATGTGAAAGGTCTCCAAGTTTCATGAAATAAGATTGTGGAAATTTTCTTTCTGATGATGCTTTGAATTTTATGGATTTAGATAAAAGTATTTAGACGAATACGCATAATAGTTAGAAGGAAAAACAACGAAAAACCGGTTTTTGTTATTAACATTGAGTAATATATAATTTGATTTTTTTTTGTTGCATCTTATTAAATTAAAAATTATTTGTACTGGAGAACACTAAATAAATACTTACTTTCTTTAAGACTGGAATTTTTTTTTTGTGTAAATCAGAAAATTTTCTTTTTTAGTGTTGAGGAGTATGTTATAATTTTTCTAGGTTTATCGAATATTTATGGACATATGGTACGCTTTGATTCTCAATTGAAATTTTAAATGTTTGTAGGTGATGCAGTAAGAAAATCGTTTTATTTATTACGAAATATGCTTAATAACCTATCTTATAGCAAAAAAAAAAAAACATGTAATGTTTGTAAATTGTTTTTTGAAATTGACATCATACTGAAATGGGAGTTAACTGTAGGGAAATTATTAACCACCTAACGTTAAATACCTTCAAATGCAATTAATTAAATAATTCGATTTTAATTATATTTCAAATACATTATTGATTCAACATTTCAGAAGGACTTTTAAAACTTTTTATTTAAAATACGGTGCTTAAGAAAACTGAATTTTTATAAAATTATGAGATTTTTTACAATAGACTCCAAGCAGAATGCAATATACGCTCTAGTTCAAATGAAATATTTTGATACATATGAATTATATACTACATTCAAAAAACAATATTTCAAATATAACAAAATTTGGTTCTTCATTAGTAGAATTTCCTCGTAATACGTACCACTTTACCTGTCGTCTATTAAAATTGTGGTCATCATATTAAACGCTAAGACTTGAATAAATTCTGCTTACAAACATGAGTTTACAGATATTCCACAGTCGCGCGGGCTAAATAGAAGAATATAGTAAAATTTGTTAACCTTTTGAGTATTTTTTATTTTTTAGAATTAATTTCTTACGTGACGATTGTTGGCTATAAGTGTTTTACTTAACAAAATATACTTTGAATTTTCTTTACAAATGAAATAAAAGTAATTAAGAAATATTTGAGAATTAATAAACATGTATAGCTTTAAAGCAATAAGAAATATACACTTTGTAGTTTTCTTATTCGTGGGGTCTCATGCTTGCTGTGGATGAGTCGTCAACATTAAAAAATTATGACTACGTGGTTTCCTTAGAATCTTACGTTGGAGTCCTAATGCGACTATTGCCGCAATAGAAGATTGGTCATAGTCGCGAGCTCGTGGGCAGTGGTTTTTCTAGAATCGTTTACTCTATTCCTGATCATATTAAAACCCCACCGTGTAGAGGGGGAAAGTTCGAGGTTTCTTTTATTTTTATTGCTGTGTTGTGGAAGATTGGAGGTGAAGGTACCATTTCGTGTATCATAATCGTCACTTGACTAAGGTTCGTTATTTACCTTTTATGTGATAAACAACCCTCGTATTGCTTTTAAGGACAAGGTTAAAACAGTATAGCAGTCAGGCTTGTGAAATCATAATATTTATATTTGAATGAATGGAAGTGTTTTTCCATTTGAGATGCTGATTGGGGTAATTATTCTTTTACTAAATAAACCGCCGTGATGTTGCATACCAGGCTTTTCAAAAGCTAAAAACCCTTACGTCGGTAAGGAGTGGAAGTTTAGAGAAATGGGTGCATTTAGGGGCTTACATTCTTCAGGCGACTACGGCCTTTACGAACCTGAGGGACCTAATTGATTTTTTTCATCTCTGATGAGATTTACTGTGTTTCGTAACCACAGGTGACTAGTCCCTGGATTCCCCATCATTCCCTTTCTATTTTTGACTTATCCTTCTTGTCAAACTTTTTTTTTTCAGTTTGTTCACGTCTAAATAACATCTTTACTAGCTTCGCACTTACTACTTACATTGTTTTTCGCTTGGATTTATTCGGCATAATTCGCACATTCAATCGTCTGGATCGCAGTTACACTTGGTTTAACGCAACAGGGCTGCATCTGGCTCTTTTGTCATTAAACCGCACTGCAACTCACACACTAAAATTGGAGAAGGTGAGTCATATCAGGCGTTTCATTCTCGTTATTTAACAGAGGTTCAAAGTCAATAAGCTCGGCCACAATAGTCTTCGCGCTGCTTGTAAATGCGACGTTCTCAAACATTGAATCACAATCAATTTCGCAAAAATTTAATATGGTGTGGCAACAAGAGAATGGCGAAAAAAAATATAGTTTTCCAATTCTTCATTAATGTTGTTTTTATGTTTTTAGAACGATTAACTTCCAATAGTTAATTTACTTATATATCAAACACATTTTCATAAATTCCAATATATATCATCAAAGCATTAGGATGCATTGATTTTATAACCCACAGTAAATAACCCACTGAAAAAAAAATTAAACTATCTTTTTTAAAAATTTTCATCTTTTCCGTGTTGTTACTAAAATGTGATTATCTTTCTTTGCACTTTTTCTATCTTTCAGGAAAGAATTAATTCCTTTATATATTAGTATTAAAGGCTAACAGTATTTTTTTCATTATTACATTTTAATAGATAAACAATAATTTCTGTTGTTAAATAAATTTCTCAAATTTATAATGTATTGTGATCTACTTTAAATTAATCTTGTTGCTTCATACGAGCCATTTGGCCTTCTTGGCCTATTGGTCATTGTCGCGGATTCGCGGCCGAAGGTCTTTGTCTAGTCATTGAATCAAACCTTTATGCCTCTTTAGGTCCGCCGTGTAGATGGGATTGATGCACGTTAAATATGCCGAGAATCATATTCCTCTCGTGGCGTGGTGCGGAAGTAAGATGAGGAAGTTTCCTACTCAGGTGTCGTCCTCATTACTCCGAAACCATGACCTTGACCGCGGTAGCATAGTGGTCGTGGTTTCGGACTCGTTGCAGTCGGTTTTCTTTGAGTCATGGGTTTGAGCCTTAGGCACAAAAGACTTGCCGTGTTGCCGGGACTGATGCACGTTAAATGTGTCAGGGCCGAAGTCTTCCGTTTTCGTAATGTGGATTTACGAAGGGCGGTGCCAGATGAAGTGTCGTCCTCGTCACTCTACACTGAGTTTCAAAATTAGGATGTCAATCAAAAATAGCCCTCGTGTTGCTTCAAGTGTGACGTTGTAAAGTTCACTAAAATAACTATTTTTTCATTTTAAAAACAATTTAAACGAGTATTTCATGGTAGTCCGCGAACATCTTGGATAGAAATTGAGTACGCGCCTTAAAAAAATTGCAATGTTTCTCAAAAGCTTTATATGTTAGAAATATAAAAATTAAACCATGCCTAAAGTAAGTCATTAAGAGCTTTTTTTTTCTCTAGTGATTTATTCAAAAGGCAGCATTCAAAAATTATTTTTATTTAGTCACATATTTTAAACCACTGTATATACCATTATTTAAAAACAACATAGAAAATCGCAAGATTTCGTTTTCCGAGGCAGAAAATTGACAGAAAACTTAGATAATGCATGCAGGAAAGCGTTCAAGTTTTAGAAGACATCTTCTCTTGGAAGTTGCATTTACTTTGTGTTTAGCTCATGGCCATGTGCATAAATGTTTGTCATTTATATGCTAGATATTCTTGTATCCAAAACCGTTTTCTTTTTTGCTAAAACTCCCATTAGAGTGAAAAAAAAATAATCACGTTCATTTATCACGTTCGATCAAATTTGATCCAAATAGAGTACTCAATTTCACTTCTGGTTAAATGTTCAAATTTGAATTCAAAATACCTATAGTACGATATAGCATTTCCATATAAAATGAAGGTACAATAAATTGTCGGTTGCTTTAGTTAACGTCGCACTGGAAGCAACACGAGAGCTGTTTGAGATGGACCTCGTAATTTTTAGCCTCAGTCAAGTCACCTCAGTTTACACCTCTCTCTCTTATTACCCACACCACGCCATCGGAAGGAATTTGGGCCTGGACAGATTTGACGTGCATCACCGTGGCTAATTGACGGATGTTTAGTGTCGTCAAGGTTCGAACTCATGATTCGATGGAAACCTCCGGCCACGAGTCAACGGCCAGAACCATAAGGCTACCGCAGCCTGATGAAGATATATTAAAATATGAATAAATCACGCGAAATCTTGACCAAAAGAAACAAAAAAGTAAAATAAATTTATACTTGAAACTTTAGACAGAAAATTTAATTTTATTAAAAAAGAAGAAATAAAGGTTTTAATCAAACTGATCCGTGGAGCTTTACATGCAGCATCAGTTCGATTAAAAACTTTTTTTTTTGTGAGAAACATTTACATTTAGTTTTCGCTATGATAGGCCTACTGGTCATGGTAGTGCACAAGCGCCTGGGTTGTTTACATCGAGTCATGGGTTCAGACCTGAGGCAACTAAAGACTCGTGGGGTAGCAGGAATGACGCACGTTAAATCTGGTCGATGTCGCAAGTTGCTAAGGTGTGGAAATTTGGAAAGGGATGGTTCCAGTACGAGTGTCGCTCGAGTCATATCCCGAATATTCAAAAGTACAAGTTCCCTCGCCAATCAATCTCAAGTTCCTCCACAGTGCCTCGATAAAGAAAAAGCAATGAATTATATAATCATTAGGGTATAATTTGTTAAAATTTAAAAAGGGAAAAGTCAGAAATATGATATAAAAAT
>BMAW01011291.1:0-10498 GCA_019974015.1 Nephila pilipes | reverse complement strand
ATTCTCACATTATATTTTTATTTCTCAAACTTTCTTCTTATATTTTTTATTCTTATCTGAAATATCACATTCTTTTTATTTATGCTTATATTAAAATAAGTCTGATTTTTTATTTTCCAATCTACAGTTTCCATATCGTTTTCTAAATTATATATTTGAATGTTTTACTGTCATTGTAATATTCTATATTTTTTTGTGTTTTCTTAAAAGAGAGAGTTGGCTCTTAAAATATTTTCAAGTTCCAATATGTGTGTTAGAATTATGTATTTTACGTATTATTCGAAAGAGGCTAATGATTCTGAAAGAATAAACTATTTAATTTAATAATTATTTACAATTTATTGTTGAAGGCTTGAATAGATTCTTAATTAAAGCTTATGAAATTTTAAGTTTTATTACAGACTAAACTAGACATGGGTAAAGATTAATTTTTACTATTCATAAATGTGAAATTTATTTTAATATAAATGACTGCCAATTAGACATACTTTATGGACAGTTAGTGTACTTTTAATGTATGTTTATAATCATTAGAAATTTACTCGTAATTCTTCCTGCTCTAGTGTATTAATTGTTTTAAATTCGAATACTTTTATGAATTAGAATGAGTGTTGGTTGCGATTTATAAAACAAGACCAGGATATTTCTATACAACACCAAACTTTGTGTAATTGTAATCTAGACGTAAGACATTTGGTGGAAATAATAAAAATTGTTGACAGGAGAGAGATTTCCAGCCAAGTACAGCATTCCAGTGTGAGACCATCCGTCTTATCCCCCGGGTCTTGATCCGTGCTACTTCTATCAGTTTCCTATGGGGAAAATTTGCATTAAAAGGAACAAGATTTGATTCCGTTGAAGCTGTGCAAGTGAAACGACACGCTTCTTGAAGGAACTGACAGAAGAGGACTTCCAGGAGAACTGTTTCGAACAATCGCAGATTCGCATGGAGAGTGTTGTAGGGATAGAGGAAGAGTGCATATTGAAGGCGATAAGTAAGTATGTATATATATGAGATCGAAATAAAACGTTTTACAGGGTCAGTCTCGTTATTTAATAGCCGTACCTAGTATTCTGAATGAATACATGAGAGAACCTTAAGCCTGCAGATGAGTTAGAATATTAAGGTTACAAATGTTTTGAGATGAACTAATTCGAAGTTAGACGATATAACAATATTCTAGTAAAATTAAATTTCATTCTCCTATAACATTGGGTAAAATTAAAAGGCACGTAAGTGTTCAAACAGAAATTTTAACAGCTTCTTTAATACATTTAAAGAAAATATATCGGTATATTGGACTGCGAAATGTACTAATTTATTGATAGTTTATTAGCTTTGCAATTAGAAATAACAAGAGACTTAACAGTAATCGAGTCAGACTTCTGAATTTCAGAGCTAACCATTGAACCTGAGCTAAATAAACCACTCTCCACGCCATCTAACATGAGGACATTCAGATTCGATAGATCTCCCACAAAAGTTGATGCTTCTAGACCACTGTGATGCAGACAGTTACGATTAATAAAAGAGTACATTCGTTGCATCGTGTTTCGGGCGCAAATGTGTTCATCTCTCTAGCACTCTGACTACTCCGTTGAGTCGATGAGAAGTGAACATCAGAAAATTAGAGAGTGATATGATGAGAACTTCTCTTTTTATAATCTAATATCACGCAGTATTTATCAGGTTTCAACTTTATTTCAATTTAAAGGTAATCGATTTGTGGAATCTTCCATTAAAGGTTGAAGAAATCAAAATTATGTACTTAAATTACTTGTGTTTGCCTCTTTTTCAGACTTTCGTATAGCCGCCTAGCCATTACCTACTGGGATTTAATGGAGTCTGCCAGGGAGCACATTTACGCATGCATCGTATTCCTCATTTCCATCAAGTTATTAGCAATATATTCTTTCACGGGCAAGTCGGGGCATTTTCAGTAAGTCGTTCTTTTTTCCTTCATACTTTTTCTTTTACACATTTTTGAATCGCGTCTAGTTTCTTTATAATACGTTATAATGTTTTTGGGGGGCGGGGAGGTTAATTCAGAACATAGTTCTTAATATTTCTAGATATCGTTGTAAAATATTTCAATATCAGCTTCCTTTTCTTCATAAAATCTTTTGAATGCGTTAAGCAGCATTATTCCCTACCCAACTCCAAAATCTAACCTTTTAAAAAGGGCAAACATTCAATGATGATGTATGTTTTCTGTGTCAAAATATGATTTATTATTAAATTACATTCTTCCCGAAATATTTTAATTTTCTTTAGATAAGCGGTTTATTCGAAAAACATTACTGAATATGAATACAAAACGGCATTTTCCGATCCTATCTTTATTCGTGACACGATTATTTTTTTTACTTATTAATCACGCAATTACTTAACCATTTTGGCTTTCACTCAATCATCGTACAAATTACTTCTCATTTCTGTAAAAGGGTTTATTCGAATACAGTTTCTAAAAGACATTCTTCCAAATAAGCAGTATCGTCAACATTAATAACTTTTTTACAAATACTTTCAAACGTGAAATTTCCACTTAATGGTATTGATAAAATCGTCATTAAAAAAGTCTCAATTTTGCAATAAATTCTGTAAACTTCACTGCAAATACTGTAATGAAAAAATCATACTTACTAATTTTTCTACTCAATAATTTGATACTAAACGTTTAGCTATACGAGGAGAATCTTAAGCGTTTCAGACCAACGTGAAGAAGGCAGCAATCGTCAATAAAAGTTAGAAAATGTTCTTATGTATCTTTTTAGAGGTAATCGCTGTTATTTCAGCCATTTTGGACGCGCAGTTGTTGTTTGACAATCCTTTGAGCTGGTCGATGTGAGTGGTTTTTGAAAATGGAAAAAATCGATCATCGAGCTGTTATTAAATATTTTCTTTTCAAGAGCATTATGCCTACGTAAATCAAAGATCAGTTGTACGCTGTGTACGGGGACTCTGCATCATCATTTACCACAGTTAAATTTTGGGCTTTTCCAGCCGTACCAGCTTGAGAGACGATTAACATTCGGGACATCAAAAAACTGCAGCCCATGACAAAAACGCTAAAGTTCACCAAACGGTGCAAGACGACAGTCGAATTAAAGTGCGATGGATAGCAGAGATTATGAATATGTCCAAAAAAGGTGTTTGGCATCAAGATTAAGACATGAGAAAGCTGTCCGCACGTTGGGTGTAATGTTTGCTCAAGAAAGACCCAAAACGTGTTAGAGTGAACATTTCCAACGCTCTGTTTGCGCTGGTAAAACGCAATAAATTAGAGGTTTGGCACCGATTAATTACTGCAGCTATACACCTTTTTACGTCCGAGACAAAAAATACAATCAAAACAGTGGACTGCAAAGGAGTAATCGGCTCCAAAGACAGCAAAAACTGTTTTTTTTTTTTTTTTTTTTTGTCTGAGAAAGTGATGGCTACTGTTTCTTGGGATAGCCATGAAGTTATCTTAATCGATTATCTTCGAATAGGGATACCCATTAAGGGAGCATATTTTGCATCACATCTTGATAAATTGAAGGGAGAAATTGCGGGAAAACGGCCACCTTTTCAGAACAAAAATTATATTTCCCGAAGACATTGCGCCGTCTCACACCTCTGCTGTTTCCATGGCGTAATTCCACGAATTATGGTTTAAACTGCTTGACAACCCTCCTTACTCACCAGACCTTGCTTCAAACTACATTTTTTCATCTCTAATCTGAAAATATCGCTCGGAAGGACAAAGGGGTTCGTCAAATGAGAAGGCCCTCACCTTATTTTACAGAGAAAGACGCCGAGTACTATTTGGGCGGATTAAAGGGATCGGAGCATCGCTGGGAGAAGTGCGTAGACAAGGATATTATGTAGAAAATTAAAAAGAATTTTAAAGATAAAATGTCTTGTATCTTTATTAGACTAGAAAAGTTTCAGAACTCTCGTAAACTACTGTTTTATACCTATTTTTTAAAGGTACAAAGCACAATTTCCATGATAATAAAAGCGAAAGATGCTTCCCTTAACTATATAAGAATTTTCTTCTGTCCTAAAATGTAAAATTACAACACGCTATTACTTACAAATTCCATTGGAATGCACTAATATAATAAATAAAGTAATGTTTGAATACTAGACTAGTGACTGATTTGTTTTACTGTGGGAAGAGCCTTGTATGTTAAAGACATGTCAAATATTTTATTTAGTAACAAAGTAGATCCTACAAGTAATAATGAAAAATAAATAACCTGGATCACGATATAAAATGAAGGAAGGAAGAAAAAGTTAAGTTTTGGCGGTTAAGGAGAAGTATCGAAAAAAAGAGAAAGATATCTAAGAATTCCGGAAACGCTTCCCCCATGTTATATCGAAAATAAATCGAGATAAAAACCAACGTTTTTATATGGTGGCAAAATTTATTAAAGAAAATTATTAAAATATTAGTTAAAACTGGTCGCAAATATCTAAACATTGAATTGTTAGGCAAGTAAGAACGGTTCCCAAAATTTCAGAGCTCTAGCTTGATGGGAAGTCGGTTAAATTAACGATAGAAAATTTTATGACACATTGATACACACACAGACAGACACACAACAAGTGAAATACATAAAACGTTAAAACTAACAAAAATTAATTCATTCATCCGGTAAATTAAATGGTTGGAATGCAGTTTAACCCAACCACCTTTAGCGACAAGAATTATTTGACAGTATTTTTCCAAATGTGGCTACCATGTTCCGTTTTACGGACTAAACGTTCAGCAAAAAAAAATCGCCAAGTTTGGTGCCAATTATTGAAATTGCTCCAAGTGGTTGAGCTAAACTGCATTATTTAAGAAAATATTAGTTAAAACTTGTCGCAAATGTCTAAATATTGCATTGTTAGGCGAGTAAGAACGATTCCCAAGGTTTCAGAGCTCTAGCTTGATGGGAAGTTGGATAAATTAACGATCGAAAATTAGATAACACATCCACCCGCACCAAGTGAAATACATAAAAACGTTTTAAAAATGCCTCACTGAGGAGAAGAAAAGTCATTATAGTATCTCGGAGTGGTAAATCATTTACATATCCAAAGGGAGTACGGGGCCTGACGGTAAAATGGGAATAATTTTTGGTACACCATGTATTTTCATAAAAACATTAAAACGTATTTTACTATACATTATTATATATTTTGAGGAACGAAATGTGTATGCTCACATTCATTGGTTAACAACGTAATCGTGTACTTTTTGCTTTGTTTTCAGACAATGGATGCTTTCAGCTACATTGGAGGTCTGATGGGTTCCTGGCTGGGTATCTCTGTGTGGGCACGCACAGGAATAGCCGAATCAACTTTCCTGACAGTTCTTCCCTTCTTGAAGCTATGCATGAAGAAATCCCGTCATTCATCAATAGTGAAAAGCGTTTCTAACATTGCGCAGAAAAGCAGCTCTTAAGGGGACTTAGTACCTATGCACCTTCAAAAATTCGATATTTCATATTTATTTTCAAAAAATAGCGTGAAATGTTAGGAGCATTTTAAAGTAAACCGCGTCAAAATCCGACAAATATTACGCACCTTGAGTTAAAAAAGTAATAGTTAAAAGCTACTTTTTCCATTAAATGCAATGTAAATAAATCGCTTTTTCTTAATTTCGTATTTTCACACTTTCCCACAGGATCAAAAAAAAAGAAAAGGTTTTGCATGGAGAGTTTTAAAATTTTGCATGGGTGTTGTACTTGTAGATCTTTATTCTGTGAATCTCAGTTTTGTCAATAAAATGATCAGATTTTATTTTATAATTTAGAGATAAAAAAAATAGTTACTAGTTCCAAATTTTATGACATATTTAAATTTTTCAATTTTTTTAAATGTGAGGTACATTTAAAATTTGACGTTTGCTGAATAAAGGAATTATTTAGTTTTAATTTGGTACAATAATAATGGTTCTACTGTGCACTTTTCAAATGTTATCTTGTGGGTAACGAATTAAAGCTAATTTATTTCTTAAATCACGATTGCTCAAGGTTTTTTTTTCTTTCAAATTTATTTATATTTATAACATATGGGATAATCAGGAGTATCAGTATCATAGATTTTTTATTGATGCATGATCAAATACGCGGATGGCGCTGAATCAATACTTTTCTAAGATTTTTTTTACGGACTAAAATAAAACTTCCGTAAATTACACATAACTAAGCAAAACTATAATAAATAGGTCCTCGTGCAAAATCAGTCGACGGTATCAGCGAGAAATAATGCAATCAAAAAAAAAAAAAAAATACTTGCATTTTTTTTTTATATGTTTTTAAAAAATGCTATTAGAATAAAAATTAATACAGGAACTGATCAATGGCAATTTATCAATATTTTTGGCTTGATCCTATTTTAATGAGCTACTCGGTGACGAAAAAAGTGTTTGGTAGTAAATTTATGCTACTCTTCCGTATATGAAGTGTGGCTGTTAAATAATGAGACTGACTCTGTAAAACATTTTATTTTAATGTCATACATATTTACTTATCATCACCTTTAATATACACTATTCCTCTATCCCTACAACGCTCCATACGAATATTCCATTGTTCGAAACAGTGCTGGTAGGCTTCTTCTTTCAGCTCCTTCAGGCTTCCAACGGACGCTGTTCAGCCGATCACGTCTTCTAATGAAAACAAATTTTATGGAAAAGAACCGTTTCCAAAATTAAGCCATCAAAATTTCTATTGCAGATTTTCTTTCACCATCCGCAAAAAAAATTATTTTAAACGATTCACTGGACGTTAAGATTTTCAATGTTCAACGGATTTTCAAAAATCGCGGTACCTCAGCGATCAACAACGTTTGTATCGAATCCAGCATAAAAAGGAATAAACAAAGCGTCGAATACCCTTGCAAAGATTTTCTAGGGTTACCAGAAACATACCAGCATGGTAACCACATTGGCAATTTATCGCCACAAAAAGTTAAAGTGCGCCATGCCCCCTCCAACTTCGACGTAACCTGCTTTAATGATCTATCATCCTTTATCAGAAAATATCTAAAATAGCTCAATTTTAAAGCAACAAACAATGACACACAATTAATAACTTCCATAGTTCTCATTGCATATATCAAATTTGTATCAGAATTAATGAATGATAGTGAATTAAATTATGGTGTTAATGCATTAACTTATAACTTAACATCATATAGTTGGTTAACTTCTAAAGCAAATGTCTTAAAAGAATCCATACATATTTTCGCTTGACTCGTTTCTATAATTTCGTAAAATTCTTCTAGTAAAAATTTGTGTTTTGGTTATTTGAAAAGAAATGGATCCCACCTTATGCTAAATAATTGTCTCAAACATACGGCGGTAAATATTTTTACTGGATGTTTGTCAATTCTGTTTTCACAAAACACTAATTTTCAATTCAAATACATTCAGTTTTCTTAACGTCTCTCTAGAAGCAACACGAAGGCTAATGGCGATGGATCTCGTAATTTTGATCCTCGGTCGAGTGACATTACCAACACCCGAGCTGGCACTCCCCCCCTCCCAACAATTCAAATAAATAATAAATTGATAAAGAAAAAATAGGAAATTTTTCTAAGTAGTTAAAAAACGATAGAAAAGCTAAGAGTTTTCGATTTTTATGGCGATTACTGGAAATAATTAAACGTGATTTATGACATGCCAAATTATGTAAGTGATTAGTTTTCTTTCATGCTATGAAATACCTGAAATAAATAATTTATAGAATATACCCCATACTTATAGGAAATATTCAAAATGAAATCTTTGAAAAGGGAAGCAGTCTTACAAAACTATTGCGGCTATCCAAAAACGAATACAGAAAAATAAGAAAAGATCTCTGAATGAATAATGCCGAAATGAAAATAATATCGAATCCTTAAGTAAATGGAAAGGAAAATAATTTTAGTGTAATATAAAAAGAATCAACGTCTCAACGACAAAATAGAGGAAAAACAGTAATAGAATATAATGTAAAATAACTTTTAAATATTGAATTAGAAAGAAAATTCCTTAATAAGTTTCCTTATATATATATATATAAGGTAACTTCGATACACCTTATTTTACTATATATGTTAGCTGTAAGCGAAAACATGTTAGAATTAACCCTCTACGTAATATTTCGAGAATCTTAAGGTATGATCACGAAATCGCGACCAGCGTTTTTTCCGTCGAGTCGTAGGTTGGAGCTCTGAAGTCATTAAAGACTCCCTGTGAAGTTGAGGCTGATGCACGTTGAGTCTATCAAAGTTCCAAGACCTCCAATTGGTGTGGTGTCGAGTGGCCGCAGTGTGGTCATGGTTTCGGATTCGTGCCCGGCTGTTTTCGTTCAGTCACGGATTCGATCCTTGGACCCCGAAGACCCTCCGTGAAGCCGGAGCTGATGCACTTTAAATCTATCGAGACCCAAAGTCCCCTCATTGGGGTGGTGTGGAAGTTAGGAGAGGGGATGCCAGCTCAGGTGTCGTCCTCGTCACTTGACTTAGGTTCAAAATTACGACTTCCCTGGCCTACAGTCATTGAATTGCTTCTCATTTCGAATTTAATAAGAAATCAATCACGTCAGTCTAATATCTCGCAATTTAAGTCCTAAATGAGGTGAGGTGTTGATAAGATCGAGTTGACTTCTTTGGTGTCTACCACGTCGTCTCAACGGGGCTCTAAATTACGAGGCTTACTGCTTGTGTTTAACGGATCTTGGTGTCAGTCAGAAAAATGTATCCTATAGCGTTGACACAACAGATATCTTAGCCGTTTCGAAGAAATAGTTTTGTATTATCTCTCCTCAGTTATTTCTCAAAAATCAATTTTTGATAAAAAAAAAAAAAATTTACTTATACCTCACATATAACTCACATATACCCCCATATCTGGCGCTTTTAAATTTTTACTTCGATAGATAGAATTCAAAGTCGATCAAAATTTCTATTTGTTTCTTTGGTTGGTTTGACACGCGAAGGGAGGATTTCGGACCCCGACAGATTTAACGTGCATCAGCCCTGGCTACATGGCGGTTGAAATTCTTGTTAATAATGGTTAAAATAGAATTCTAAATATCTCTTTTTAGATTTAATTTTAAGTATATTAAAATGTTTGCAAAAATAGTTGAAAATAAGCTTTATCATTAACTAAGAATATTTTTTTAAGAAAAGCCCTATAAAATTAGTGGTTTTGAATTGAAATGAAGCACATAAGTAAAAAGTAAGTTGTAAAATATTATTTAATTTACCTTCAAATGGGTTGTAGGTACGAGTCTTCTTATTCAAGTGATATCCCAATGATGGTTTTAGCGTTTTTATAATTTTTTAATGTAAGTTTTATTTCATTAATATATCGTATAACTCAATAATCTTTATAAACAAACTAATATCGCTAAATTTTCAAATGGTTATTTTGTTAGCAGGATTTAATATAAATGTAGAACCCCTCAAAAAGAATGCGCTGCAAATTAAGTGCGTTTTGAGTTTTAATATGTACAAGTGCAATAATAACAAAAATATAGTTGAAAATTTTTGAAGTTTTGTTTTTTAAAAAAAAAAAAAAAAATTCATATTTCAGTTGAAGAATCTAAGTGTAAAATGGAGAATTCAAGTTAATTTGTATAAATTTAAAAAAATAATAATAATTTCTTGTTTTGAATATTTAATATTTCTTAATTTGTTTTATTTATATAACATCAACTTCAAATTTAGTGATTTTTTTTGTTTAAAAGTTAGAGATATGTGTTTGAAAAAGAGGACTTAGATTTTTTAATAGGAACCATAATAATAATTTAATGCCAGCAAATTTCTTACTCTACGTTCTTCGGACATGTTTACAGAATATGAATATATTACTTATTAATTAAAAATGGTTATATTCAACAATGAAAATTTCAAATTCAATTGTTTTTTTTTTCAATTAGATTCTTTCCGATCTGATACATATTAAATCTGCCCGGGCCCAATTTCCTCCCATTGGCGTGGTGTGGAATTTAGAAAGGGGTAAGAACTCGGGTATTTTGCCGCGATAGCCTAGTGGTCACGGGTTCGAACCTTGATTCCACTCAAGACCCACTGTGTAGCCGAGGCTAATAGGTCTGTCTGTTAAATTAATCTGCCGGGGTCTAAATTCCTCCCATTGGCGTGGTGTGGTTGATGGGAGAGGGGATGCCCGCTCAGGTGTCGTCCTCGTCACTTGATCGAGGCTCAAAATTGCGAAGTCTTTCTCCAATAGCCTTGCTGTGTAGCTATAATTGTATGCCTTGTATATATATTTATACCTTTGCCTAACACTTCATTTTTGTTTACGAGTTTGTGGACGTTTTGGTATTGTGCCATTTAAACTGTTGTGTATCTTATTTCAGCAAGAAAATTTCAACTGCTTTTTTTTCTTGTGTTTCTGTCATGTATATTTTTTTGTTGTGCAATTACCTTGTACATTTTAGTTAACCTTTATTTCAAAATTATGTAAATCTTATGTCATTTTGTCAATAAATGCTGGGGTGATTGTTTCCC
>BMAW01011286.1:0-14308 GCA_019974015.1 Nephila pilipes | reverse complement strand
ACATCTAAGTAATTTTTTAGCTTACTATATATTTCTTACGAAATAGAGATGCTCCTAATGATTTAGAGAACATCTCTTTTCAGCAATTTCCATTTTTTTACAACATTTTTCTGAATTTCACTTGGTGTTTGTGTGTGTCATCAAATTTTCGATCGTTAATTTAACCAACTTCCCATCAAGCTAGAGCTTTGAGAATTTGGGAATCGTTCTTACTCGCCTAACAATACAATATTTAGACATTTGCGACAAGTTTCAACTAATATTTCAATAATTTTAATAAGTCAAAATATTCTTTCCCCTCGGCGCTTTTAGGATTGAGGAAAAAATTTCTTTCCCTCTCTGGGAAAACCGGGAACTCCACATACGCCACATGAGGTATCGTGAGACTCACAAAGGGGAAATATTAAGGATTGCTGACTTTCAGTCAGTAATCATTCGCAAGAAAGAAAGGTTCCAATATTTGGTGCCGTGTCTTATCACAATAATTTTTTCTGAATTCTGGTTACCATTTTTTTAATAGAATGACTTACAAACTTTCAAATGCATGTTTCGATTTTGTGAGTATTATGAATTTTTTCATAAGCTCACAAATGTTTCTTTTTAAGTAAATCTTAAAGTTAAAAATTATTATGTATTTCACTTGGTGTGTGTGTCATCAAATTTTCGATCGTTAATTTAACCAACTTCCCATCAAACTAGAGCTGTGAAACTTTGGGAATTGTTCGTACTCGCCTGACAATACAATATTTAGACATTTGTGACAAGTTTTAACTAATATTTCAATAATTATTTTTTAATAAACTTTGCCACCATATAAAAACGTTGGTTTTTATCTCGAATTTTAATACATCTTATGTAAGTTATAAGTATGGCCTCATTGTCTTTGAAAGTTGATTCATCCATTTGCACCGAGAGGTTTCAAGTTTTCAACTCATCAACAAATTGTATTTCAATATCCACACTCATTTCGTTTATTCTTCTGCTAACAGTATCGTTATTCAGTGACATATCTTTAACATCTTTGTCCTCTTTTAAAAGAACCGTTTTAAGAAACGCTAATGCTGACGGTTTAATTAAATTTCCCCCTATAATATGACTTGTCCCAGATTTAGCGAGGAGTAAAAAAAATTGATAACTAGCCTCAAGAGTACAATTGATAGTTGTATTTTGAGCATTAAATAGAAACTGTAATGTCACTCTTTTTTCAAAATTGTTCTTTACAGTTTGAAAGTAATTCGAATTTTAATTAATTTGTGCACTATGTTTCGCCTTCAAATGATGACTTCGTTTCATTGATTCGTTGGTCAAGGATTGTCAGTATAAAATACAAAAGAGTGATCGTTCCTCACTGACAGCTGGTTGGAGAAACTAAATTTTAAATATTGCTCCGAATACTGAAGAATTTTTTTCTTACTTGCATCATTCATTTCACTATGGGCTGAAATGAATATATATAAGAACAATTAAAAACGCGGTTGCTGCTACGTCACATGCTGACGATAACGAAATGGATCAATGCTGGGACTCCGAATCCGAAGATTCTCCGATGAATTCCGGCCCTCTGGATTTAAACAGCTTAGCAGTTTACGTTGCAAATCAAACTACTATTGATGGAACCCTCGAAGCAATCCGAGCCCTACGTGGTCAGGAGACCAGGATTAACTCTGTCAACTTCCCGAGCGAAGCTGAAAAGGATAAATACCAGCACTTCCTTAGAGAACTAATGGAAGAAGCCACCCGCAAGTACAAGAGCCTGCCTGATCAAAGTCTCTCCTAACTAAACTCCATTGGACTGGCAGACGCTACTCAACCGTTCAAAACCGTCTCAAGTAAAAAAAAAGAAAAACGACAGATCCACTCCCGCAAGCCAAGGTGCTAAGAAGCAGAGGACCACAAATGATGCGATTGAATCATCTACCAATAGATTCAATAACCTCTCTGTTGACGAACGCGAAGAATACATCTCCGACGACGAGGACGTCACCACACCTCCACCGAAGAAGCAGTATGCCCCCCCCCTATCACCCTCGACAATATCCAGAACTCCACTACTCTTCTCAAAAAATTAAAAAACCTCACCCAACTCAATTTAACTGGCAAACTGATCGGCTCCAGCCTTCGTGTCTACCCTCAGACTGCAGCAGCCTACCACCAAATCAGAAGTTTCATCTCCCAGGAAAACCTTCTGCACTACACTTACCAGCTACCGGAGGACAAAATGATCAGAGCCGTCATTCGCGGCATGCCCATTGACACCCCAGTCCAAGAAATCCTGCAAGACTTAGATGAGCTCAACATTCATGCTGAGGAATGTCATATTATGACCAACAAACGGAACGACACGCCCATGCCTCTCTTCCTGGTCACCCTG
Organism: Nephila pilipes; assembly: GCA_019974015.1. Lineage (NCBI taxonomy): Eukaryota > Metazoa > Arthropoda > Arachnida > Araneae > Nephilidae > Nephila > Nephila pilipes. The sequence goes on along the minus strand of BMAW01011286.1, from coordinate 11,937 downwards.
AAGAAAACCGACGAAAACAAAGAGATTTTTAATCTCACTGAAATCTGTTCTCTAAAAATAGAGGTCGAAGATCTGAGAAAAAAAATAGGACCTGCCCAATGCCACCGATGTCAAGGCTTCTTTCACAACTCCAGATACTGCACACGGAATCCCAAATGTGTGAAATGCGGGAAAAACCATCTTACCAAGGACTGCGCAAAGCCGAAAGAAGTCGCCCCCACCTGCTGCCACTGTAACGGTGCCCACACCTCCAATTATCTCCAGTGTCCCATGAACCCTCTGAACAGACCATCTAAAGCCGAAAAAATGAAGAGCCAAACGGAAGAACGGATCCGCCTAAAGACCATACTAAAGGAAAAAAGACAACCCCTGCGCATCAACCGCCCAGTTATCCACACCACTCCAACTTCCTACGCTCAAGCAGCGGCCACCAAAGTTATCCCAACCACCCAAGGCATCCCGGAGTCAAGCACCCCAACACAAGCACCCCCTTAGCAACCTACAAGACCCTCTAGACACTTTTGATCAGCTAAAGAACCCTCAAGTCATAGAGATGTTTGACATCCTTCAAAATTTCATCGCTATTTCCACCTCAAACAAATCCAGATCCCAGAAGCTAAAGGAAATTATGGCCCTCCTCAAAGAAGAATACAATGTTTAGTGCTCCTAACTCCAACCGCACCTCATTACTGATCATCAGCTGGAATGCTGATGGAATCATTTCCAAAAAAGATGAATTTCTCGATCTCATCGAAAAAGAAAATCCCGACATCATAGCAGTCCAAGAGACTAATTTAAAACCTGCCATCGACTTCAACATCCCTAATTTTACCTGTCACAGATCTGACCGGCTCACCCACCGCGGAGGAGGTACCGCTCTCTTCATCAAGAACTCCATCCCTCATCATAATAGAAACTTCTTCACCAACTCAATAGAAAACACCTCCATCATAATAGAAGATGATCTGAATCCCATCACTATCAGCTCCATTTACCGGCCTCCGAAACAACAAGACAGCTCTATCCTTGACCTCCTAAAAATCTTCAGAAGTAACAATTCATGCATTGCAATAGGAGACTTCAACGCGAAACACAGATCCTGGAACAATGGTCAACCCAACCCTACCGGAACCAAAATCTACAACCTCACTCAGTCTTCCGACCTCGACATCCTGGTGCCCAACGAACCCACAAGAATCCCTCCGAATGCAAGATCCCGCCCTGCCACTATCGACTTTGCTATCACCAAAGGACTGAGTAACACCGCAATCTGGACTGAACCACTTCTCTCTAGTGATCACAACCCCATATTCGTCACCATCCAACTTCAACACCACAGTAAACCAAGATCCACCAAGTTATTTACCAACTGGTTTAAATTCCAATCTATCCTTGACTCCTCTATAGAAGGGAACCCAAAAATATCCAATACAGATGAAATCAACTCCTCAATAGCTCAGTTCACAGAAAACATCACGCAAGCGATCAATCAGTCTAGTAAAGTAAAATTCATCCAGCATCCAATCTCTGACCTCCCTCCTCACATCATCATGAAAATTAAAGAAAAAAACAGGATCCGTAAGCAATGGCAAACCTCCAGATTTCCTCCCATCAAAAAAATTCTAAATCAAATCCAAAGAGAAATCAAGAAGGACATCGCAAATCATAACAATCAGAAATGGAACAAAGCACTCTCTGAAGCATCTACGGAAGACCTTTCTCTCTACAAAATTGTCCAGCAAGTCAAAAAAAAAAAAAAAACCCTGCAAAACCCATCCCTCCTCTCCTATCGTTCCGTGGTCTTGTTTACGACACAAGAAAAAAAGCCAATATTTTTACTGATGCCCTCGAAGACTCCTTTCAAGAAGATAGCCAGAACTATTCGGACTCCCACATCGAAAAAATTGAAAGAAAAGTTGATAACTACCTCCACCTCCATAGTGAAGCCTCCACTCCACGCCTCACCTCCCCGTCAGAACTTGGTTCCATCATTAGAAAACTAGAAAAAAATAAGGCCCCTGGTAAAGACCAAATCAAGAACATAGCACTGCAATCTCTTCCTCTCAAGGCGGTTACTCACCTCACCAAGATCCTAAACAGATGCCTAACGCTCAACTACTTCCCTCCTGCATGGAAACACTCCATCATCACGTTAATTCCTAAAGCCGATAAAGATCACTCCCTTCCATTGAACTATCACCCAATCAGCCTGATTTCATCTATAGCAAAAATTTTCGAAAAAATCCTCCTCACCAGATTAGAACTTCACGTCACGACTAACAACATCCTCCCCCCAGAGCAACATGGTTTCCGGCCCAAGACTTCGACGTCGCATCAACTCCTCCGACTCTCCAACAAAATTATCTCCGGCTTCAATAGTAACCAGACTTCGGTCGCTGTCTTCCTCGACGTCGAAAAGGCTTTCGACCGCGTATGGCACGACGGATTAATATTCAAACTCATCTCCCTCAATTTCCCACCATACCTCATCAAAATAATCAACAATTATCTCAGCGACAGAACTTTCCAGGTGAAAATTCAGAATACCATCTCAAGAATAGGAAATATCAGGGCAGGTACGCCGCAGGGCAGTATTTTAAGCCCCCTTTTATTTTCTATCTTCACGTACGACTTCCCCACCTCATCTAATCTTCAACTCTGCCTCTACGCCGACGACGCCGCCATCATCAGTCAAGCTGCCAATCCCAGCACCTGCACCGAAAAACTCCAACTCTACCTCAATAAACTACAGACCTGGCTTAAACTCTGGCGCATCTCCATCAATCCTGAAAAATCTGCTGCAATAGTCTTCAAAAAAGGCAACTATAAAAATAAACTTCCAAATCTCACCTTACGAAATAAGAACATTCCATGGGCTAAAAGTACTAAATATCTCGGGATTATCATCGACTCCAAGCTTAACTTTAACCAACACCTATTAGAAGTTCAAAGAAAATTCAAAAAAAGACTGTGCTTCCTCATGCCTCTACTAAAAAGAACCTCCATGCTAAATCTCCGAAACAAGAGACTGGTTTACCTTCAATTTCTCCGCCCCCTCCTCCTCTATGCCTGCGAAGTATGGGGTGCCACCTCCACCAGGAACATCAATAATCTTCAACTTCTACAGAACAGAGTGCTCCGCATTATTGCCAGTGCTCCAGTCTACATCCCCAGACGTGTATTACATGATGATTTACGAATTCCCTCCATCCCAAATCAAATCAGGAAAAACTCTGTCAACTTCCAGAAATCTGTCAGACTGCACTCTAACCCTTCAATTCAACAGCAAACTGATCCTGGACCCTCTACTACCTACAGATTCCCTCATCTAGCCACTCAATGTCCTAGCCTCTTCCCAGATTGATTGTAAAACTATTTTTTCTTATGTTTTTCTATTTTTTGTAACCTTCTCATTCAATGTACTCAAACGGAGAAAGAGCGGCTCGAACTGGCCGCTGGTACTCTAAATAAAAGCTCATCCTAGAGAGAGTATAAGCAGTTCGACTGATGTCTAACTCTAACAATGAAAGCATAACGTTTCGGCGGCCTGTGGTTTTCCGACCCCGAGGAGGGGATGAGAGTTGATGACCTTGAGCGGCGCAACATAGGTCTAACCTTGAGCGGCGCAACATTGATCTGACCTCTGGACCCCTTAGAGTGCACTCCTACCAACCGGGCTGGTATCTTCACTGGCTAACTTCTAACGTTGTTGTAGAAGATAGTCGTTGCAACTTCTAATGTGGTGGACAGAAATGACTTATGTTTGGAGGTTCACCCAACTCCAGTAGCGACTGATGGTCACCATGCGATTATCTTGCAACGATTCTCTTCATCAACAACGCCAGAATTTAAAACGCCTTATTAACTAGCTTGAGTGAGACGCATCTCTTCGCTTGATTGGTAAAGGCGCAGCGAAAAGAGACAAATCAACATTTCGACGGACTCACTAGTCCAAAGTTTAAAACGCTGCTAGCATTTCAAAGCTACGCAATTTTCTCCTCTCCATAGGGTGGAAAATCATCCAGCGCCGCAGTAGCGACTGAGGATTTGAACACTAGATGGTAGTACAGCCTAAGACTATTGATGCATTTTAATGCATTTGAATAACTACAGTATGATTTGATTCTTTACTGTAAATAATTATTCCGTCAAACACCCCTGTGTCTTGGATCTTTTTTTTTTTTTTTTTTTTTTTTTTGCGCTTTTGAAATCTAATTCAGCGCATTTCGAAAACTTTTTGAAAAAAGTATATTTTTTTAATGTATTTCCTCTCCACCGTGCAACATATAAATTTTTTTTCCCTAGAAATTGTATCAAATCATATCGCGCATTACATAAATTATGTCGCTTTATCTTCAATTGTTTCAATTATTTCATGAAATGTTTACAAGAATGTGAATTGAAAAAAAAAATGCATTGAAATTTACGTTTTTATGACATTTAGCTTATTTTATTGAGTAAATAATTATATCAAAATCTTTAATGTGGTTATTAAATCAGAAGTACATATCTTGATCGATTAGTTTTATTTTGCTGGATTAATCGAAAAAAGAAAAATAAACACGTTTTAAATTACTTTGTAAATTTAAGAAAAAAAGGAAAAAGTAGAAACTACCAGCGTAAAATATTTTCTGATGTTTTATTTTTATTTTTTCTTGAAAACCTTAAGAAATGTATCGTAATGATTATTGAATTGTTTAAATGATAATATTTAAAAAATATTTTTACTTATATACAAAAAAAAAAAAAAAAAAAAAAAAGCGGAATAAAGGAACATCAATCAAGTGATAATAAACTATTTTTTTAAAGTTGCTTGAATTCAGTTTTTTTCCTAATAGCAAGCTTCTTTCATGTTTAACAATCTTATTATACAATGTTATTTATGTTAAATGTCAGTTTTTTTAAAATAAAATATGTTCTAAAAGCTTGTCTGTATTAAAACACTACGTAACTATTTTATTTCGATACATTATTTACTTCTCGTAGTGAAGTACAAAAAGAGCAGACAAATCATATTTCCTCATTTTAAATAACTTAATGCTACCTATTTTACGTTACAACGTTTTTCTGAATTTCACTTGGTGTGTGTGTGTGAGTCATCAAATTTTCGATCGTTAATTTAACCAACTTCCCATCAAGCTAGAGCTTTGAAATTTTGGGAATCGTTCGTACTCGCCTAACAATGTAATATTTAGACGTTTGCGACAAGTTTTAACTAATATTTCAATAATTTTAATAAGTCAAAATATTCTTTCCCCTCGGCACTTTTAGAATTGAGGAAAAAATTTCTTTCTCCCTCTGGGAGCACCGGCACTCCCCACGCAGCATGCGGTATCGTAAACCTTTTGTACTCACAAAGGGGAGATACTATCTCCCCTTTACTATCTCCGAGATAGTAAGGGTTGCTGACTTTTAGTCAGTAATCATTCTCAAGAAAGAAAGTTTCCAATATTTGGCGCCGTGTCTTATCACAATAATTTTTTCTGAATTTTGGTTCCCATTCTTTTTTTAATAGAATGACTTACAAACTTTCAAATGCATGTTTTGATTTTATGAGTATTATGAATTTTTTAAAACACTCACAAATGTCTCTTTTTAAGTGAATTTTAAAGTTAAAAATAACTAACAGTTTTAACTAATATTTCAATAATTTTCTCTAATAAACTTTGCCACCATATAAAAACGTTGTTTTTAAAAACGTTGGTTTTTATATCGAATTATTAAAATTAAAGTAAATTAATTATAAATGATTTATTAATTTTCTTTTCTCATCTTTAAGTTCCTGTAACACAGAAGATTGTTCGCTAATAACACTGTGAGCAAATAACACTGTACCCATTATTAGTAAAATTTTTTGAATACATCATTTATGCTTTTATTGACAAAAAATAGCAGAGTATACAAGTTCCAGGTATATTCTTTTCAAAATACAGAAACAAATTTTGTTTTTGTAAGAAATGTAGAAAATAAGATTTCCCATATTTAAGGAGAATAGTTCAATGATTTTGTTATAGGAAAAGTCGAACACCTAGAAAAAAAAATTCCGGTTAGATATTTAAAAAAAAAGCTAAAGAAAATGAATCAAAATAATAAAAAAAAAGCTGAAAATCAATGTATTAATTTGATTATTAATGCAATAGTATCTATATAATTACTAATTATTATTGATATTTAAATTATAAGGCACTCGTTGTGACATACTGCTATTCAAAAAAAGATTAATTACAATGAAATTGTTCATAAAAATATTAGAAATAAATTAATTGAAATCCAAATTTTATTTTCAAGAACATCTTTTATAGTACATTATAATGTTATTGAAGCATTTGAATAATCTGTAAATTTTCAAGATGACTTCTTACCATTATAATTCATTTGTGTTCGTGTTTTCTAAAAACACTAATGATTTTTATCTATTCAGATGACGGTGAGAATTTTAGAATGACCATGTAAAATATGCAGCATATACTGCTTAAAATATGCGGCAATATTCAGCATTTAAATAAAAACTCTCCGTTAGAATTTTCGAGAAAAATCTAAGGATAAAACTAAGACAATTTAAAGAAAAAATTTAGCAACAAAAAAGTTTTTTTTTTTTTTTCTGTTTTAAATACAGTGTTATTCAAAATGATTCATCTAATTCCTAAATTCCGTTATTTTCATAAATAATCGATACTAAATAATAAGTAATACATTAATACAAAGGGGAAATATAGAAGTTGTTTTTACAAGTGTTCGATATAACTTCCTTTAATTACACGTATAATGTCAATTCAATACGTAAGTTCCTGACAAACATGTTGTTAAGTATAATTAGTGACTGATTATACAGTAGCAGAAATCAATTGCTTAAGTTTAAATAAATATGTCGGTATTTATTTTATCTTTTACAAAATATATGCTTTCACTTTATCTTTTATAAGCCAAAAGATAGAAATCGCATGGGGTATCAGGTGATTAGAGATAGGAATCGCATATTAGGTGACTTAGGTAGCCAGCTGTGTGACATCAAATCATTAGGTCCAATGACCGTTCCAAGGGCAAAGTAGCTTCAAGAAAGCTTCTAAAATGGCTTTTGTGAAATAGCTTCTCGATGAACAAACGAAGGCCATCTATTTTTCACAATATAAAACTTCCGTAGTTTTCCTTTGTAATCATGTATTACTTACAATTTTGTGTCGTTTATTTTTGAAATTATGGAATTTTGAAATCGGATGAATCATTTTGACAACTTGTAATAGTATTTTTGCTAACCCTGTAGTTAGCAAAAATACTATTACAAGTTGCACGAAATCAGTCTGATCTTTGAATAATGTTTTACAACATTTTTCACGTCGAATACAATCACAAATCGCAATTCATATGTATTATTTTAAGAAAATACTGACATTGAAAATAATAAATAATGACCATTATTTATTTTACTGATTATTCTAGTCTTTAACTTCTGAACAAATTTTCCGACAAAAAAAAAAAAAAAAAAAAAAGAAAAGAAAAAGAAACTCTCACAAAATAAATTTTCTAGTTTAAACCACACGTTTAGAAAGAGGTACATTATTTAAAATTATGTAGGCATTATCAAAAAATAAAATCCTTGATTTATTCATCAAATTTTTTTTATGCAACAAATATAATAAATCTCATAGCACATTGAAAATAATGTCTATTTTTTCAAAATGATATAATCTAATAATATTTGAGCACAACTTGGGACGCTAAATAAGTCCCCAATATCTTTATTAGATACATCTATACTCAAGTGATCTGGATTCCGATTCTTTGAAAATCTAGGGACATTACAGATCTAGATCTGTCCCCCCACCTCAACAATTAATCTTAATCAATAAGGAATAACGTGTTAAATGACATTCTTTCTGTGTTTTTTGTATGTCCTTATAATTCTTAATAACCCCGGTAAAAAATGAGTTTTTGAGTATGTGTTTTCTTTAAAATAAATACGTGTAAAAAGTTTTTGCTCAATTAAGGATTATGTTAATCAATTAAGCTACATGTAATTAAATTAAAGCAAACGATAAATTTTAATATAAAATTGAATACATTTAAGTTAAATGTGATTAAATTAAAGCAAACGATAAATTTTGATATAAAATTGAATACATGTAAGTTAAATGTGATTAAATTAAAGCAAACGATAAATTATTAAAAGATAGATTGGGTGACAATTTGGCTGCTTAGCGTAAAATTTAACTTTTTTAATAATTAGTTTCAATCAATTAATTTTTATTAATCATAATAAAATTATCATCCGAAACAATCGTTTGTAGAAAAATTCAGCTCAATCGAGCGCTTTAAAATGTGAGAAAAAAGCTTTTAAAGTTTTTAACCAGACCAAATTACAATGGTAAGAAGACACACACACAGAGAGAGAGAGAGAGAGGTAAAAGAAATTTAATTACGAGATAAAAACAGCATGACTCTTCAGCAGTAAATTCTGGTGTAGTAGACCAAATATAAGCACAGAACCGTAGTTTTGTCATATTATCAATCAAACTTTGAGAAAATGGTTTAATTTCATGTAAAAATGGATGTGTGTGTATTGATTTAATTGTTGGAAATGTAGCTTAAATATCCCATCATATCACTTGTTGTTTCCTTTAGAAGAATCGCTAGAAAAATACTTCTATTAAGAGTTGAAATTTCCAATAATTAAATAAAAAAATAAAATTATGCTTTAAAGGGAAATTCATACATATATTTACAGCTGAAACACACAAATTACCAACGAAACTTCTGGCGAAATCAAGGAATGTTTTAAAAGCTAGATTTCAATTTTTAAGCCAAAATATGTTAATTTTTTTTTTCATTATATGGCTGCTACACATCTCTAACAAGAAAATATCTAAAGTGTTAAAGTGGCAAAGATAAAAAAAATTAATTGCTAAAATAAATCATACTTTATAAGGTGATAATGTGTTGCAATTTGTCATATTTGAAATACTTTCGGATGCATTTTTGCTTAAGAAATACTTCTTATTAAAACGGTATTCAGAAATGGTGTACATAAATACTAGGAGGATGAGATCCTTAAATTTAGAAAAAGGTTTTGAAAAGACAAATAAATAAAAATAAAATAAAAAATAAAAAAGTGAATCTTAAGGTAATTCAATAAAATGTTTATAATGTTTTTACGAGTCTTATTAAAAGCAACATTAATTTTTAAAATGGGAAAATGGGAAAGAAATAGAAAACTAGTAAAAAGAAAACCTATATAATAGCAACTTAAACATTCTAATGAACTTGTTTGAATTATTTGGTATTTTATTGTCATGTGACTTATGACCACTGATTAATTAAGCAGTGATTGACATATGTTCCACAGCTGCTCTTTCAAATACATTCATGTTTCAAATAAATGACCATATGGTAAAAGATTAACTGTCAAACTAAAAGATTAATCATGAAGTGTCAATAACAGGATGCGAAAAAAAGGAAGTCAACATGATTCTCAATTAAAGAGAAGGGGAGTAATAAATAACGTCTAAAGTGACAATCAGTCCCTTTCGGACCATCCCATTTTTGGGCAGCAAATCAACGGGATACCAAAATGTCCCGTTTTAAGAAAGATAACTTTCCATTATAACAATTTCAAAAAAGGCATGTAAAATTGAGATATACAACTACAAGGGATGAGTATAGTGTGCAAAATATATTAATTGAAAATGGATTTATTAATTGTAACCGAAATGGAAAGGTATTTAATAAATGTCTTTTATTTCTGACTACATTACACACCACAAAAGTGACAGAATGGAACACTGAGAATATTTCTAAGTAGGGGGAATATTATATATATCGTGGGATAATATGTATATCTAATCGTAGGATATTATATATATTTCCTACTGGGAATATTTCTATTACTTTCTAAGTCGTTGGGTGGAGTTGTTTAAAAACTTTCTCGCAGAAAATTTGAATCGTACGAACTTTTGTAAAACTATTGAAATATTGTATGTCTTCCCAGCATTAATATACTCGTAACATAGGTCTTTTCACTTATGAATAAATTGTGGAGGGGAGAAAAAAAAAGCGTTACAAGTTACAGTTTTTAAAGGAATTTTAATACAAAAGTAAGCTTTAAGAACTCCTACCAAGATTTTCATTCTTATTTAAAATCAAATCAACACCACACACATTATAGGGTGAACAATAAACTCTTTGAGAGGCACAATGTTGTTATATATTTTTAAAAATATATGCAGACAAGCTAAGTTTTTTGATTGTGCAAATAAAAAAATACAATTGAAAAAAATTAGAAGTCCCCGGTTTGGAGAGGGGGGTGTTTGCACTATGCAAACACGAACGGGCACGGTTAGCAAGTTGCAAACGCGGAAAAGACCTTTGCACTAAGCAAAAGGTGCCCCTGAAAGGGTTAAAAGAGTACCCGTTTGTTTTTTGTATTATCCTCATCTGTAATATATGTAGCAAAACTTTCAACATCATTTCTCATTTAATATGTCTATATTTAATGTGCGGGAATCGTTTTTTCACAAACTAAATGCGAAAATTCGTTTTTTAAGCATAAATTCGCGTGAACATCATTAGCAATTTTTAATCCGATTCTGTGTAAATGATTTGAGTAAATCGTCAGCTTCTTTCAAAGTTTTCATTGTTAATTTTTATTTTTGAAAACTCATTTCATAAGATTATGTATGGCAACAATACAGATCGTCGCTTGATCTGAATTCCGAAGTGTACCTAGACATAATTCAAACTTTTATTGCTTCACTTGAGATTCAGGAAAGTTACTGCTGGTTTCAGCAAGACGGGGTCACTCCACACACGTCAAACCTAACAATGGAAGTGCTTAAGGAATTCTTTGATGGCCGTTTAATTTCAATAATCCTCTGGCCACCAAGGTCTTTAGACCTTACCCCGTTAGTTTTTTTTTGTGGGGTTATCTCAAAGATGAGAAGTCCTGCAAACGTCGATAAAATTGAAACAAATAATAACTGAAGAAATTTCGTTAATAACACTAACAATTTTGTAAGTGTGTCAAGAAACCTGGTTCGACGTATTCATGTTTGCATTCAAAATAGCGGCGAATATTTTCAACATTTGCCATAAGGAATGATAATGTAAAAAAAATTGAATTAAATTATGTTTTTCGAAAATAAAATTATCACAGGATTAAGTAACATTGTGCATCTCCATTTCTGTTTTACCTCATAAATAAAGTTGTAATAGTCCAACAGTATAGGAAATTGTCTCCCACACTCTCAAACAATTATACTTCTCTGTTAAAATAGTTGTCACATCTGTCATATTTAAGGGTAATAAGAAAAGCCAACGGGTACCCCTTTAAATTGATCACACACACACACATATATATAAAGCAAATATATTATTTAAAAAATATATGACTATATTTACATAAGTTATTTTCATGCCTTCAATCTCTTTTTCCTTTTATTTATAAATATATACTCTGAAAAATATGTAATTTTTTTTTAATACACACATTATTACCTCAAAATTAGGGCCACGGTAGCCTAGCGATCATGGCAGCGGACTCACGGCTGGCGGTTTTCGTCGAGTCACGGATTCGATCCATGATGCCACTAAAGACCCGCCGTGTAACTGGGGTTGTTACAAGTTAAATCTGTCGGGGCCCAAAATCCTCCCATTGACGTTGTAGGGAAGTTAGGAGAAGGAGTGCCTGCTCAGGAGTCGTCCTCGTTTCTTGACCGAGTTTCAAAATTACGAGGTCCGTAGCCAATAGCCTTCGTGCGACGTTAGTAAAATCAAACCAAATACCTCAAAAATATTATATGTCCCGTTTTGACGAAAAAATCCTTTTTAGTGGAGGACGTACAACTATGGTGGTACGAGGCGGAAATTTCCTTGGAGCCCTACATTGTTGAAATAAAGTATTCGCCATAAGAATGTTCACACACACACACACACACACACACACAC
>BMAW01011285.1:0-15651 GCA_019974015.1 Nephila pilipes | reverse complement strand
ATATATATATATATATATATATATATATATATATATATATATATATATATATATATATACATATATAACACATAGATCAATAAGTCCGAGACTGTGCGGTCGTTTTTTTTTGCGATTTCCTCTGTGAAACGCACCAGCAAAGTCAATATAATAATCATTCGCCGCGCCACTTTTCGCAGCGCCCGCGCCAGCGCTTAAACTCGGCAAACCACAAATAAAATCGTTGCTTTTGATGGACAGAGAGTCCGGTTAACATTTTTCGAAATCCATTATTCGCTTGCATGGTGTTTTTACATTAAAAAACAATGTTTATCAAGACCACCAGAAACTCGTTTTTCTGCATTTTAAAATATAAACTACAAAACGACTTTATAGCCTCGATAACTGAGCTGTTTCAGTCGATCGACCCAAAATTTTGACACGTTTCAAGCAGGTTAGTACTCTAGAACTAGTTTACTGGTTACTACAGGCACCATCTGGGTTGAATCTCGGAACTTATTGATCCATGTGTTATATATATATATATGTGTGTGTGTAGATTTACTCTAGTCACGGTTCTTTCACAAGACGATGTTCACAAATCAAATAATGTCATAAAGTCGCCCAAAAGGCTAGTTGAAGGGATACACACATGAAAACTCGTTACACTAATATAATAAACCTTCGTGTAATGCTAAAGCGACGTTAATTCAAACTTTCGGTCCATTTGATTTCAATATGTTTTTTTTTTTGAAAAAAAAGTTGCAGTCACTTACTGTGGTCACAACTCTCTTCAATCCGGTCTGCACTAGGATGTTCATAGCTAATAGGCAGATGGCTAAATTGCACGTGATCATGTTGCGCCTGCTTCTTAGAGACCTAAAGGAAATAGTAAAATGAATAATTCTTACACATTATTAGAAGATAAAAGTTCATTGTGTGTGTGTGGGGGGGGGGGGAGGTCGTCATCAAAAGTAGCGATGCAGGAAATTTATTTTGCCGAAACTATGAATTGATGATGTTGTAAAGCCTCGAAATGATTTTTTTTCGAAATTCGCTATATATATATATATATTTAATTCAGTGTTGAAGCGAAAGTTAGCGAATTTCACAGGCATACTTTGTGGACTAGCTCTCGAATGAAACGTGGCTGTAGTAGCCAGTGGTCACAGTCATGACGTGGCTTGCGTTTTTTCCACCTTCGAATAGTGGGTTTCAGGCCACTGAAGAGTACTCGTGGATGGGGTCCATGCACGTTCTATCAAAGCTCAATGTATATTTGGCGTGGGTAGGTTACATTTAGAAGAGACCTGGAGGCATCGTGTATAACCTTTGTTACTTGACTGAAATTCAAAATTAAAAGAAATCTGTCTCTTATCTCATCTTGTTGCTTCTTAGTCATGATGTTTGCAAGCAATCAATACATCTCGAATAAATGTTTGAGGATTACATAGTTTAATAGCAGAGAGTCAATTTTTTTTTTGAAAAAGAAAAGAATTGTGCGTTATCCAGAAATATATCGATTCAAACGTCATAGTATTCATGCGATACTTGGAATGAACAATAGCCTTCGTGAAAAATAATGGAAAAAAATATTAAATAAGTATTTTACAGATTTTTTGTAGCTCCACAATCAATTATGAGGAGTTTCAATTTTTTTTCGTGTTTTCCCTGCACTACGCGCAATTCTGGCGTATATTATGTGCCTTGACGTTATGCTCTATCTTTTCTTCTGCAGTGTCTTCATGGATTTATTTTGAAAACTCACCCGTTGGGTTCTCATAATTTTGAGGTACATGAATAAACGTCCCCGGCTTAATGTAATGCAGCTCAAAACCGGGTAAAAGAATTTCCATCCCGAATTACAAAATATACGGAATGAGAGATTACAGCTTGATAGAATATACCTCCACGCTTACCCGCCGCGTACGCGCCGCGCATGCGCGCATTGTTTGAAAAACTTACACAAATTTAAAGCTGGATGTAAAAAATTGGTTACCTTTAATGAAGCATAGATTTACGTGATTGATTGAAAAAAAAAGTCTATTTAGTGTCGAAAAATAGGGAAAAAATGTGTCCAAACGTAATTCTGAGAATACAAAGAAAGATCCTGTAAAATATTTACGATTGTCGCAGGTTTCTCTTAAATAAGGAAATTAAAAATAAGAAGAGTGGGAAACAATGCTAAAATTAACTCACATGCTATTAAGATAATGTTTAACGTCCGATCTGTTCAGAAGAAATTCACGACTCTCAAAGAGAGAAACCGCATCAATACAAAAAGTCACCCTACTTCAAAATGAACCACTGCATTCGTTGGAAAAAAAAAAGAAAACTTTGGTGGGTATTTCGTGTATATCATACAACATGCGTGTCACGCAGAATGTGAGGCAAAATCAAATAAAAGTGCAAAATTAACTCAGAATTACGGAATCTCAACTCGAGATTTTTTTTTCAGCAAACGAATTCAGAACCATTAGTTTGATATGAATAATAAAAGTAAGCTTTTTCTTTTCCATAATCAATTATAAATAAGGGCCTTTTTACTTTAACATAATCTATTTTAAATAAGGTATTAAGATGTGAGGCATAACAACAGGGAAATCAAACCTATCTCAATTTTATTGCTTAGCCAGATGTATATGTAAAAAAAACTATGAAGGATTAGCAGTTTGTTTCGTTGTGGCTGTTGAAATTAGAGAATAGAGTGCGCTGCCCGCCATATAGAGACTTCTCTGTCCAGATATGTAACTTCACCTTCCGCAATGAACATTAGGTCTAATGTTTTATTTAAGAAGCAGAATATATTCCTGTTAATATGTTTCATGATATGTAGAAACTGGCAATTAATTTAATGATGTCAAGCAAGTCTGTTGTTTGAGTTTTTGGAAATAATCGACCAATCAACCAATTATTAATAAATCAAAAGCCACCTCTCTGACAGGTAAGTTAAATTTCCATTATTATAAAATGCGAATTTCTAGTGTTAGTTTACTCATACTTCTTTATATAAGTGTTCGAGAATAGAAATTTTAGGCTACATGAATGAATTTCTTGTTCGAAACTAGATGTTCCGGCAAACATCATCTGGGCAATGAATATGAAGAAACATTGGAATAACGTAATCGAAGTATAACTAAATGAATGCAACTTGCGTATGGAAGTCTAATTAGATGCTGCGCAACTATGACCATTGTGAAAAAAATGAGCGTACGGCAGCAATATTATTCCAAAGTTTCCTGACCTTTCTATGTGAGCGCTTAATCTACCACTATTGACGAAGTCTGGAAAATAATGGAAGCGAGAAATGACAAGAAACATCCCTAAAACTTTTATGAAAATTCCTTCTATCATGGAATGCATGAAGTAAATGAATAATAGTACATAAACGAGGTTACCTGATCAAATATTTACAAAATGTGTCTTTATATTTCTAACTTTAAAAAACTGACCTCGAAATCATTCTAAAATGTGTAAATACCCTCTGTAGTTCGTTCACATCGCTGAGCTAATAAAAGGTTTCACCTGTGAAATTTATTTATATTTTTTTAAAATATGAAAATAATTTATCGGTGGCAGATGTTCGATTTTAATTGCTTATTTTTTAATTTAGTTTAATTTTTATTATCGTCGCTTTAGAAGCAACACGAGAATTTTATTGGCGACAGACCTCCTAATAATTTTTGGATCTCGATCAGTCGAGTAGCAAAGGATGACACCTGAGCTGGCACCCCCCTCGCCTAAGCACTATCCACTACCAATCAGGAGACAGGACCACGACAGATTTAACGTGCATCAGCCCCGACTACACGGCGAGTCTTTAGCGGTCAAACCTCGAACTCGCGACTAAACGAAAACCCGCCGGCCACGAATCCATGACCACTAAGCTACCGCGGCCACTTTAATTGCTTATACTAGCGTGAATAGAGAGGCAAATCAACTTACTTGACTGTTAGATATATTATTATTGTCAGCAGTAGAGATACAGACGATATACTGCAACATATTGGATAAAATATCCAGTATGTCACTATCCTCCTCTTTAAACTGAAAAGATTCCAATAAATTTCATTAGATCACTTAAGGTATCCGTACACCTTTAAAACGTCATTTTTGTCAACTTTGATCATAAAACAATGCTATAGTATGCTCAAGCAGTGACAGACTTAAGAAAGAGGGGGCTATACTTACTTTTTTATTCCAGTACCTTCTTCCTATGATGTCGAGCTGAAATTTTGTATACAGCTTTTACGCCGCATGCTGTACAACATGCTTTTCATGTCGAAAAAGGAAGGTATATACGTAATTTTGGGATCCAATATTTGTATATCTCCGATGACAATACGAAGCTATGGTCTGCTCAAGTAGTAACGGACTTAGGGGATGGGCCTGGGGACTTGGCCCTTTCACCGAACAACATCCAATTGAGTTAAAATTTTGCACAATCATATAGCTCACGTAATTGCTGTTTAATCTCAAATTTCTAGACCAAAAATAATAAAATAAATATAAGTAAAAAACATTTTTAAATGAAGCTTTTGTTTAAAGATGGACTAAAAGGTACAAAAATTGCTTTTTAAATCTAAATTAACATATAATTTATAAAAACTTGTGGCATTAATACTTCTTTTGATTCTATATATAAGTAAGAAGCTATGGTGTTTAATTTATCAGTGATGACCCAGGTTTCTGAGTTAAGTGCCTCGAGGTCTTATAAATAATACGTTATTTTACATTTAAAAAATTATTCTTACATCTTTTAGTCCCTTTTGAAAAAAATCGTGACGAAATTTTTTTCCCTTATATTTAATTCTTAAGTATTGGGAATTAAAAAAAATCAGTATGATAAAAAGGTCGAGCGTGTGCTGAACCAGTTGCTCGAAAATTCTATCTCTTTATTGGATTAAAATTTTTTCTTCTTCCAACACTTCTTTGAGGAGTCCAAACAAATGGTTTCAAACAAGGGACAATTTACCCAGTATGTAAGCTGAATCTGTTTAGAAGTAAGCTTTTCTTTTCACGTGATGGAATGTTTATGCTGCAGCTGTGATGAGCAACCGATAATTGCGCGGTGCCACATTTTGCATTAAATATACTTAAGATCCAGTCACGTGACTCTCCTTATATTGACTTTTTTCATTCATTTAAACTGGATTTTGATTAAATTATTGTGAATATAAATATTTGTCATACTATTAAACATAACAGATGTTCACGTGGAGTAGTGATTGTACTGGTTTAGAAAAATTCAAAACCGGTTTTTCGGTTTTTATTTTTACTAAAACCTGAAAATCAGTTTCAGTGTCAGTTTAGTTAGAAAATTACGAAAATCCATAGATTTGTGCAACCAATATCGGGTGAAATGATCTCTTTTGCGAATGTAATGCACGTACACATGAAGGTTGTTTGAAAAGTAATGCTTCTTCAGTGCCATTAACTTTCTTATTTCTAATCCGATTTTTACAATTCTTGGTATACCTGAAAGCTACTTGTGTATATATAATGCATTTTTTTCACAGGTGTTTTGGGTGTGCTGATAACTGAAAAAGACTGCGATCAATATGGAGACGAGGCTGAAGCCAACAATTTCCAAAATTTATACTACTAAGCTTTACCCGAATAGGAAAAAAAAAAAATCATTCTTCTGCACCTTTTATTTCTTAATGTGATTTAGTGATTTAAATTTTGTTGATGATTTTTTTTGTAATTAAATGTATATTACTGACGATTTTATTGATGGTTTAAGGTATTTTATTGGTGATTTTACGATTTATTTGATATTTTTATGGGATTTAATGTATTTTTAATGCGATTTATGGGTATTAAATTGAAAAATAAAAGGACTATTAAAGGAGCTTCTATTCTATGGTATGAAAATGAATTTTTAATTTATAAATTTTTGCGTTTTTCTTGGCTTTCTTGGCTGCGTCCTGGTTGAAAACCGCTGGGCTGAAGAAGTGGAGCGTCATCGCCCCTGGTGACTTTCACCTCTTTTGAAAAATGATGGAACGCTTTAACGGGCATCACTTCCTTTCAGACGAAGAGGTGAATGCTCCCATTCAAGTGCAGTGTCGACAACAACTACTGGAATTCTGCTCCGCCTGGTTGCCAAACTAGTCGCGTTGGATGAGAAAAGTGAAAAGTTGGCCGAAAAGTGAACAGTGCATTATAAAGAGGATACGTGTAATTTTAGGTGCAACAAGAATCATAAAAATCGGGTTACAAATAAAAGTTATGATCATGGCAGCATTACTTTTCACAAGTCTCTTACCTATAACTAAACTCGTATATTCATTATGGAAATAAAATAACGCTAAAGAATATAGTAATGATGCAACAAAATAAAAGAGAGTTTAGTAATCTGTTACAGCTGCAAAAAGAAAACCTTTTCGTACTTTTTATTCAATGGAAACACAATCCTATCTTAGATTCGGCGTCTACAGCATCAAACGAATCCAAATACAGGGGATGGGCGAGATAAAAACAAATGGATAAGAAAGGATATAAAATTATGCTCATTGTAGGTTATTTGTTTGCTAGAATTATCCAAAGGTGAAAAAAATGAAAGAATTCGTTTGCGGATGATATTATTGAAGGTTTTCAAGCAAATCAGTACTTGAAAGTGAACATCTTTTCAAACATTATTGAAATAAAAACAATATTCATTTTATTTATTTTTTGAAAAAGAAAATATTAAAACAAATGCATTTAACTCGGGTGAATTAATTAAAGTAATTTTCGTTTCATTTTTTCAAGCCGAATTTTTTTGAGCCTGCATTTTTATGACATGTCTTTCATTTTTTTTTATACTTTAATTTAATAAATATCTCTTTCGAACTTTATCTCACTCCATTTCGGGGACCAAGTTGGAGAGTGGAACATGTGGCTCGACTGAAACATTGCCTACCTCGAACTTGAGGTCAAGGTAATTCAATTAATAATTATGTTAACCCTTTCTAAACCTATGGTTTCCTAGGAAAGGTTATCTGGCGGTCACAATATTGCGGGAAATAACGTCATTAATCTTCCTAGTCAAGTCTTTCCTCGGAAGCTAGAGCCTACTCGTTAATTTCGTTTTGCTTGCAATCAAATCTCCTTAGGAAACCATTTGGTTTTCATAGCCAATGTTTGAAAGATGTCATCCACCGCATATTGCGACAGCCAGATAACGGCTCCGTTGTCTTGAGAAACCATAGCTTAAGGGCATATGACATTTACTTCACATCAATTTTACAACAATGAATATAAAAGCTTGGGAAAAAGAAGTGCGGATTTCACCATGAAACCATCTTTTCTTGCGCTTAAGTATTGCATTCATTTCTCGATAAAGGTTTGTTTTATAGTTTACAAACTGGGTTACCATCTGAACGCTGAATATTAATACCAGTTCGTTTTAGTAAGTAAATTCTTTATTCTATTTGACAGTTTTTAGTATTTTATCCCTGCTGGAAATTGTGGAGAGTAAAATGTATATAAATTCATAATTTCCTCATCTTTTATAAATGTAAAATATATATAATGTAACAATTTCTTTTGTGTATTGTTAGCATTTATGAAATATATTTTTCAAACATCATATAATGCAACATAAAAAGAAATATAAACATAAATCAAATAATCAAAATATCAAAAATTTCTCTTCCCACAAAGAGGTCTTAAAATCGTGTTAAATAATAAACGAGATTTTTTTCTTTTTTTAAAATCAATTTCAGTTCTAAAAATATTTCAATATACCATTACTGGAAAAAAATGGCCTTTAGAAGGGTTAAACGACTGTAAACATTTAATTTTTAGCGTTGTCCTTTCGTTTATATGAATCCTTACAATACACGAGTATTATAACTTTTTTTACTCATCAAGATGTGCCGCACGTTTTGACGGACGGAGATATACCTTTTTTCTTTATTGAAGCATCGTTTAATTTATGAAATGGAAATTTGATTTTTAATCGAACTTAGTCGCTCTGTAGTCAAATGATCATAGTAACAGGCGCGTGGCCGAAGATGTTTCTGTCAAGATTCATTGATAATTAACCATAATGTCCCGTCATTTATAACGTAGCCAGTAAAGTTGAATTCGTAAGTTTTAAAAAAAGATGTCACGTTGGCTTGAAGAGAGGGTGTCAACTAAGGTGTTCCACCTCGTCATCTTGAAGAAGCGTACTGGTTATAGTTATAACTGAGCCTAAATGTTAAATTCGTAGGGGGTGTTCAACGACATCACGTTGGCTTGAACAGTGGGATATCAGCTCAGGTGTTCGACTTCGTCATCTATTCGTTGTTCAGAATGAAGAGTACTAACTGTGGTTCGCTAACCTTTGAGTCGAGCAGTAGATAGTCGGAGACGTTAAACGCAAAATAACTAATTCAAGCTCTCAACGATAACAAAAATAATAACTTCAAAGAACTAAAAAATGTTCTGTGCAAAGTTTTGCAAAGAACAGATTTAGCGACCCAAGGTGCGCTTTTTTTATAATTATTATTAAATTCCTCAATTAAATATAATAATTCAAGTAAACGATGAAATATGGGGACATGGACGATAGTAAACTTTTCCGATATTAAAATTAAAGGTAACGATAAATTATTAAATTGAATATTATGCCAGCTACATGTAATTAAAATTCAAGCAAATGATAAGAAATTGAAAAGTGATCTGGTACGTCAATTTATAGCCTACCTAAAACAATAGCCCCTTTGGGTGGCTACTGATTGGAAAAAGTAATCTAATTGCATAAAACGCTCCACCTAAAACAATACTCCTTAGGTGGCTAATAGACATTACTTTAGCTGTGTTATTTATTCTCTGAAAAATATTTTCAGCTGAGATAAAAAGTGGTTAAAATATAAAAAATTATCCACCCGGCGGTAACTAATCGGATAATTTTGGAGATCTTGATGGTCCGAAAAATATCCTTTCGAGATTTCGAAAGAGATTGAATGAAAAAAAAAAAAAGAAGAAGAATCTTACCTCCAGAGTTCTGATCAACAGAATGGCAAAATTAGTCAAATGGCTGCATTCGCATTCAGTAAATTCCAGTTCGTGTCGAATTATGTTGCATCCTGTGGAATCCCACACGCCGTAAACGTTGTCACTGCAAACAAACAAAATTTCCACCTGTCATTAGAAATTAATATACTATCAGTTACTCCTTTAATTTTGTGTGATCAGAATATTTTATTCATAAGTTGCATCTAGATTAGTCTGAAACACGACTTAGATTGTGGGGTCCCTGGCGTACAATAACGTCTTGGCGAAAACAAAATAGTTAAAAAGCTCTGAATCACGCTGAATCAGCACTGTGCATTCCTATGAAACTCTTTTTTAATGCAATCCTGCTATTAATGCAATGCAATTTTATTTTCCGTCATCAAAATATGAGTTACAAATAAATTTTACCTTCGACTTTAAAAAAATTCAGATTTGATGCAGTTCTTGCCCGAAATGGCGCTATTTTATTTTTATGTTTTACAATTAGTATTTTCACGCCAAATTTCGTGCGTGTGGATTGCTTTACTTAAGGCTCCCGTCCACTGGCCATTTTGATTTAGTCGACGTAATGTTACTCCTATGGAATTTCTACTACCGTCCTCAAACCTGTACTATTTTATCTGGTGGTCTCACAAAAAGTGCATGTAGAAGAAACAAAACAATTAGAAAGTTTCACGGAATACATTTTTTCCTACAAGTTTTGAAAATATTTTAGAATACTTTTTAAAGATCAGAAAACCCATAAACGAATGATTAAAACGGGGCTAAAAATGTTTTTAAATATCGGAAGAAAAATTAAATTCTGTCGAAACCTTCGTTATTTTTTGCTTTATTACATTCAAATAGAGGATAAAAGGATTTTCAAAGTTAAGCGGAAAAAAATGCTTCACTAGTATTAAAACTCAAATTTCTGACCTCAAAATTGAAATTTGTCTGAGAAAAAATAATCAATGACATTAAAAGAGCAAATAGGTATTGTCAAAGCAATAATTGGTGTGATGTTACCTTGAATCTAATGCGCGCTATCAGAATTTCGTGTTTCCTAACAATAACTTTGGCCTCCTCCGCCAATATGGTTATGATAACTAATGTACAAGAACAGTAAATTTCCCCCCTTTATCCTCTGATTGTGTCCATTAGACCTTTTTATTTTACATGTAGAGAAAGAGAATTTACAATTTTATATCCTAAGATCAGGCACTCCATTATATTGGACAGTCCATTACTGTCATCTATTCAGAACTTGAAATTATTTGGCTGGATCCTTGTTCCATAAGCATTTAAAAATGGCGGACAAGAAGAAAGCAACAATTGAAGGTATGCCAGCAGTTTGAATTTAGTTTTATTATACTTTTACATAGTTGTTTTTTAAAAATTAAAAATAGTTAATATACAATTTTAGATGTGTGTATAAGGATATTAAGTTGTATATTTAATCAGTTACACATGTTTTTACTAGACTAATAACCTAATGTCCACTATAATGGATTGATCAAAAGTTGTGTATTTCTTTAAATTAAAAAAAAAAAAACGGCTGTATATACTGTTTTGTATTACTTTTTAGATGATTTATCTCAAATTAGGGAATTATTGCTCAAAGAATATGTCTTGGGTCTTAAGAGGTGATATTGCTTAATAACATTCATTCAATGTACTTACTTTTTAGGGTTGTTGAAGTTGAGGAACACGCAAACTGGTGACGCACCTGGAGGTCTGGGAGGGTGATTCAAGATGATTTTTACCGTTTCATTCTCTGGAAGCTCGTAGGAGGTATTATAATCACCCAAACTTACACCAATAATTCCCGAAGTAATCTTCATGCGACTAAAAAAAAAGTAATACACTAAGGTAAATATAAAATTGCAGTCATGTGAATTAACGTGTGTATGTGACTAACAACTTTCTTTTAAATCAATTTTAATGACAGGTAGGATATTGTACTATAACACTCTATTAGAAATGGCTTCACATGATGAATGTATTTCTGTGTGTCTGATTCTTTTACCATTTTCAATTCGATTTGTTTCATCAGAAATTCGTAATTTTTGACATATTTGTAATTTGATTCAGTACTTGACTTGTAATTCGGCGTTTTTACATATACAGACTAGCTTTTTATACCTCCTACTTCAATTATACATTGTAGCCGCGATAGCCTAATGTTCCTGGTGGTGAACTTTCGACCGGCGATTTTCGTCGAGTCGTGGGAACAAGCCCTGATGACACTAAGATCCACTGTGTAGCGGGTTGATGCACTTTCAATCTGGCCAAGATTCTTCCTATGGTATGATGTGGAAGTTTATAGAGGGAGGTGCTAGTTCAGGTGTCATTCTTCTCCCTTGATCGAGATTCAAAATAACAAAGTCAGTCCCCTATAGCCTCCGTGTTGCTTCTCAGTGGGACATCAATAGCAATCGTAATCAGTAAAATAATGTTAGCTATCCATGCAAAAGGGAAATTTTTTTTTTTTTTGTAGTTTTAGTTGTTCGTGTTTTTGACACTTTATTTGCGTGTACCTTGTTAAATTTAGCAATACATAGTTTTAGTTGCTTAAATGCGTTATTATTAGTGTTTTCCCAGTAATCAGGCGTTATCGGTAATTGGCAGTGCTCTAATCCAATATCTACCGGATTACCGCCAGAGTACCCTATTCACATGGTAAGTTTGGAAAATGTACGAAATATACCAGAGACAATTAATTAAATTTTTTACATTAAAATATACACCTAAGTTTTAATTTGAGGTGTATTTAACTATTGAAGAAGTTACCGTGAGACCCTTCGTTTTGCATCGAGTTGTAGACATCGATGAGATCTGGATTCATCAAATCTCATGTAAACTGGAAACCAAGTAACAATCAAAACAATGAGTTGCTTCTGGGGAATCTGAAGGCGGTCTTAGTGATTGTTTTTGTGATGTGTGAAGGGTGTTGTCATATTCGTGGACTTTTCGGATACAACACAGTTAATGGAAGATACTACAGTCAGTTACCCCATTTTCCATTCTTGACACGGTAATTGTTGAGCCAGTGTTGAATATTGGGTGTTAACTATGAGATGTGACTATTAAATAACGAAATTGACTCTGCAAAGCTTTTTGTTTTATGTCATACATATTTACTTTTTCCACCTTCAATATACTCCCCCCCCTCCCCTCTATCCCTGCGACGCTCCATGCGAATCTTCTACTGTTCGAAACCGTGCCAGAGTCTGTCAGCTCGCTAGAACTATTGCCGCTTTCTCTTTCACGTCTTCCAAACAGACTCAATCTTGTTCATTTATTCGTTCACCATAGAAACAGATGAAGTCAGCAGCTGTTGCGGCGAACAAGGCGGACAGTCTAACACTGGGATGTGGTACTTGGTTACAAACCTCTCAACAGACAATATGGAATGAGCTGCTACGTTGTCTCGGTGGAAAAATTTGTTCCATATGTTTGATTCTTTGTCAATTCCTGTAGTTTTAGAAATCGCACGAATACTTAACATATCATCTGATCGAACCAGATTACCGTTTTTTTCATTATTGTCATATGTTTTTGATGTGGGAGGGAGATCCGGACGTTAATAATCTTCAATGTCTTCTCTGCAATCTTGGAAACGATTCAACCACTCAAAAACAAGTGCATGCGACAAACATACACTTCTTTAAAAAAATTATAAGTCTCATTAGCGGCTTTTTCAAGTTTCATGTGAAATTTCACAACAATTCGTTGTTCACTTATCTAGTGAAACAAAAAAAAAAAAAAAAAAAAAAAAAAAAAACTCTAATGGGAACGAAAGCTACGGCTATACGTATTTGTTTACAGAAACGAGATGCATTGCTTTCGAAAGAGAAGGCTTCACTCTAACAGCTGTCGGTCGCTGGCATTTGACGCATGCGTATTTCTTCTGAAGCAGCGTCAGTCTTGTTATTTAATAGCCAAATACGCATTACGTGAATTTCTCGTGAATTAAACTTGTGATATAGAAGAAAGACGAGTGCACGTACACACATACAGGATCAAAAAGGTAAATTTATAAACACAATTTTTTTTTTAAAATCATATAAATCAAAAACCACTGAGAAAAAAACACAGAGAAAAAATCAAAAATCAAACTAAAAAAGTACTTATGAAAATCAACCGAAGGTTACTGAAATAATAAAATTACCAAAATTTAAAACACCGAAGCTTTAAATAACCAATAAAACTGTTTAAGAATCAATCAATTTTGAACAAAGCAATGTAATTAAAACAAAATTTATTATAGAAAATGGTTATAATGTAATCAATACTGTTTCAAACTTTAAAAATGAAATTTTATATATATATATATATTCATTCAATTTTTAGCCATCAAATGGGGCTCTTGCTTTAAGTGGGCTATAAATAAGCGTACCAGATCACTTTTTTAAAATTTTTTATCGTTTTCTTCAATTTTAATTACATTTTGCTGATATAATATTCAATTTAACAATTTATCATTTCCTTTAATTTTAATATCGGAAAAGTTTACTATTGTCCATTTCTCGATATTTAATCGTTTACTTTAATTCTTACATTTAATTTAGTAATTTAATAATAATTATAAAAGAAAAATGCATCTTAGGTGGCTAAATCTGTTTTTTACAAAACTTTGCATAGAACTTTTTAATTTGTTTTATATTCAAATTATTTTCTATTTTTTTTTTTTTTTTTGTCGTTGATTATTGTTTTACGAGTATTTTAGATTTTAATGCCTAAGTTCAGACTCACTTGAAATTTATTATCCTGAAACTGTAGTTTGATGAAAAGCACCTCAAAGCAATTCTTTCGAAATTCGTATATATATATATATATATATATATATATATATATATATAATAAACTCCTAAAACCTTTTAACCATTTATTTAGGGTCAAAAACTAAACTACTACTTAATTGAAAGAAAAACTTAAATAATTATAAGGATAACCAAAAAGTAAATTCCTAACATAATCAATAGTGAAAAATTATAAGAAAAATAAGCCAAAAATTTACTTAAATACATCAAACAAAATATTAATTATCAGAGTATTAATTCGATTCAGTTACCATTTGTATGACATGTGATAATTATAATGTAACTGAAGAAATGATTTTTTTATGTACCAGTACAAGGCACAACATCAAGAAATTTATATGAAGCAGTGACAAAAACATTGACGCAATTTTCATTGTTTCCTGCTAACATATGTGGTGTAGTTACAGATTTGTACCCCAGGTATGATAAATTAAAAAGGGGCGTGTAAAATTAATAGAAAATGATGCCGTCGCTGTCGGGAAACTCTCGGTGGACGAAATAACATTGTATTATAAACCAAGAATAAGTATGTAGAAAAGCTTTAAAAATGGACTTGGTTACATAAATCGTCTTCAATAATTTTGTAAGTCTGAGGAATGAATGATCGCCAATTATAAGAATTTCTTAAATACTCGGATGATGAGTATGGCGAGAGATATTAACTACCTTAGAGATAAGAAGGGCTGAATATTAAAACGATTCTATGACATACTTCATGAAAATCAGATGATTTTTGATATCGAAAGCATAACTTTAGGCCAATTGGCTGGCAGATTTATCATTTTTAATAGATTTGACTGCTCACTTTAAGACTTAAACATATATCTAAACGGTAAAAAAAGTAGTTGCGGTAGCCTAATGGTGGTTGACGTTGCGTTCTCGCAATTGGCGCTATTTCGTCGAGTCAGGAGTTCGAATCCTACAGCAGTGTTGAAGTACGTTAAATCTGTCGAGGCTACAAGTCCTCCAGTTGGCGCGGTATGAAAAATTGGAGAGGGAAGAACCAGATTAGATGTTGTCCTCGTCATTTGAACGTGGTTAAAAATTATGAGGTTCGTCGTTAACATCCCTCGTGTTGCTTATAAGTGTGACGTTAATAAACAATCAATCAATCACAGCAAAACTTATATGTACAATGTTTCAACCATTAATGCGTTCCAAATGAAATTCCTATTCTACAAACCCAAATAAATGCAAACAATTGTTTTGCTTTTCAACAAGTTAGTCGAAAACATTCTAAAAGACTACTATGCGATTTGATACAAGAATTTGAAAAAAGTTTCAGAATTTTCGGGAAATTAAACGTGTTTTTATTTCCGACTTCATTTACAATCAACATAGATCCGCAAACAATTAATTTTCAAATAGAATGCAAAGAGTTGCAATCTGATATCCAACAGAGATAACTTCATAAGATTATTTTCTTGGACTTTTATAAATCATTCCAATATTATCGAACCATATATTGAAACATTAGAGTTTAAAATGCAATGCCAAACATCACATTAATACTATGATTTCTAGTAATCTTTATTCTTATTAAATTTATAATGAAATGTTGTTATATTATATAAAATGCCATACAAGATGTAACACATCAATCAATAACTCCCGAGACTAACCCAGAGATGGCGCTCGTAGTAAACCAGTAACCAGGTCTTTCTAGAGTACTAACCTTTGCTTGAAACGTGTCAAAATTTTAAGTCGATCGGACCAGAAACAGCTGAGTTATCGAGGTTGGAGTAAAGTCGTTTTGTAGTTTGTTTAAAAAATGGAAAAAACCGAGTTTCGTGTTCTGATAAAACATTGTTTTTTAATGGGTAAAAACACCGTGCAAGCGAAACAATGGATTGAAAAATGTTACCCGGACTCTTGTCCA
>BMAW01011275.1:0-18175 GCA_019974015.1 Nephila pilipes | reverse complement strand
ATATATATATATATATATATATATATATATATATATATATATATTTACCATAATATATATATATTATGGTAAAGGATTCAAATTTCTGATTTTCTCATCGGTAAGTTAATAATCGTTAAGGTAATAACTCCTTAAATATGAATTGAGATAGCGTATCTACCCTAACTTTAATAAGTATTTTATTTCTTACATGAATTTATCTTCTATATATAATAGCTTTAGAAAAAAAAATTATTTTAAACACTAGTTTCAAGTTAAAACAAGTATATGTATATATATTGAGTTTAGTTCTACAACATATTTACCGTTAACTGATAGAATATATATTCCTTGGAAAATAAATATAATTTTCCTACAATAAAATACACGAGTTTTAACTCACATAGTTATTTGATCACCAAAACAAATACAGCGGATATATTTCATTCGTATTATGAATTGGGAGAAAAACGTTCAATTGTACTTAGACTTTAGAACAGAAATTTCTTTCTTTTAAGAACTGAAATTTTTCCATAAATCATGAACTTTTAAGAACTGATGCTGTTAAATTGACAATTATCAAATATAATGTTATAAACTTTATCTAAAATACATAAGCTTCGAGTATAAGCTCATTAGAACTATGTGAACTCTAATAAATTCTATTGTATTTTCCCAGAAATTAATATAATGTAGTTAAAAATGAGCTGTCCGCAAGCACTTTAGATGGACAGCAATAGTCATTGATCTTCATTGGCTTATAGCTTCTTAAAAGCATCATTAAATTTATGAATGTATATGTTTCATCGTTTGTGATTACTCAAATAATTTTGACTGATAAGCTATTTAGAGTAATAGTTAGCAAACAGTTTATAATAAGAGATCATATTTTTCTTCAATATCGAAATAAAATCCGGAATTAAATTTTTAATTTAACTGCAACGAAGTGCTTCTAGAATTAAAAAAGAGGAAAATATACGAGCATTTATGCTAAATCGAACTTCCAAAAACGAGATTTCTAACACAGAAATTTCTCTGTCAAATGTGACGTTAGTCATAAACTCTAACTTGCAATGCATTCCAGCGAATTTAAATTATTTCCTGTTCGGAATTCTAAAGAGAATTTTTTAAAAAAATAAAAATGACGCCTGAAATGGCTGACAGCGAGAGATTTGGTTGGTCGAGGTATCGAGATTGGTGCACTTTTGATTGGCTTAAGCCTCGTTGACAGCTAAAATGATGAATGAGCATAATATCCGTGGATGTATAAAAGAAAATAGTGGAATGTTTGGCGACATTTATCCCATCAGGAACCTCGCTGATAGTGTATGTAGATTTTCGATAAGTTGGCGGAGGAACAGGAGTTATTGCTTTTTTCATTCGGATGCTTTGGCGATTTTTTTTTAATTTTTGCCTCGACTTTTATGCCTCTCCAGTGAATGGTTTTCAGTACAGATAGTGGAACATTAATCTCGACGCTGGATCCTGTTTGGAGCTAATTTTGGCGAAATAAATTGCTGTTTCGATTTTGTCTCTATCAAAGGGGGGAAAGGCATGGTTTTGTGCCAAAAGCAAATCAAGATTTTCGCCTCGCGATGACGTTGTAAAATATCGTTCTGCATTAAATGAACGTTTATTGGACTTCGGAGAGAGAAAGTTATTCCAGGGATATGACATGAAGCGAGATGAAAACGTAATGATTTATTTCTAGACTCGAATTGCTCATTTCGCGTTTTCGCGTTAAGTTTCGAAAAGTTTGTAATCGTAAAACGAATAGTTTACTGGATTAGTTAGCTAAAAAGATAGTGGTCTGATGATTTTATTTCAGAATTGATCAAGATGAAAGATGCAGAATTAACCTGTCGCATTTCGCAATATAAAAAAAATTAAATGTAGAAGAATATTCAATTATTTTCTTAACTCATAGAATTTCGAAGTACTTCTCAATTTTGAATTCTCTTTATGGATATTGTGTCAAATTACGTAAATAAGTAGTTTATATCTAGAGTTCAGTTGCTATAGCTTTCCTTATTTTGAGTCTGCTTTCCCTCAGTTCCAAAACAACAAATTAATTTGTTACCTTTAGCATTACTTTCTTTGGTAAATATTCGATTAATCCCGTTAACATTATTTAAATATTTATTATTTTTTCAACGTTTTTAATCTGAAAAATCATTTTCCTACAAGTACTTTTTTCTATTTATTTCATTCTATTATCCTATTTACCTGACCATAATGTGTAAAATTCTTATATTAAGATGATTATTCTCCAACATTGATTTACCAAACAAATAAAAATAACAAGTATATGTTACAAATATGCATTGTTCTATCAGCTGACGCGTTCTTTGGCTGAATAAGATCTGGAAGTGAATAAGATCTGAAAAATTGCAGACTTCAATAAATTGACTGATGGCAGGCCATTTAAAAATTAATATTTTATATAAATTTCCAATATATATATATTGTAAAGGGTATAACATAACTATGTGTGTTCCATCTATATCTATTTATCTATCTCTATCTCATCATTCTTTCAGAATTACTGACACGCTATTTTCAAACATGGCGACGAACTACAAACTTTAGAGCACGGTCCATTGTTGCTAAAAAGTTAATTGTTTTAAGACAGAAATTAATGTACATAAAACACAAAACAATAATAAGGAATAAATATGCACAGTCAGCTACAATCGTTTGCATAAAATTATAATAAATGCAAATAAACTG
The DNA here is from genome assembly GCA_019974015.1 of Nephila pilipes. Classification (NCBI taxonomy): domain Eukaryota; kingdom Metazoa; phylum Arthropoda; class Arachnida; order Araneae; family Nephilidae; genus Nephila; species Nephila pilipes. The sequence goes on along the minus strand of BMAW01011275.1, from coordinate 15,466 downwards.
CTTGAAAATAAAATAGCAAAATAATATCGTCTGCCTAAAAATATGATGAGGTAAACTATTCAAAAAACATTAAATAAAATATATCTAGAAGAAGATTTGTTGCTTCTATTCACACCAAATGTGAAGACAAAATTGGTGTCAACAAAAAGTTATCGCTCAAAGTTTTAGTATACTATTTAAGATTCGTGTGATCTAATAAAGCAAGCAGAAATAAGCATAAGTAATGACAATTTTGAATTATAGTGTGAGCATGATAATTAAAGAATATTTGTAAACTAATATTTGCATTTTTTTTTACTTAAGTAACACGTAATATTTATTGCTGGATTAGTTATTCGGATTATGGATTCAATAGGATTTCATAAAAAATCACAAAGAAATTAATATCTTATAAGATTCATGATTAAATAGCACTAAAGTTAAGAATAGTTATGAACTTATATCTAAAAATGCATATAAGTAGTTAACTAATTTAAGAAATATATACCCGTGTCAAGAAGTAGAATATTTAATATATCAAGACATTTCAAGATTATTCAATTACTTTATTTAACACCCTTCATTGATATTACGACCATTAATGTCATAAGAAAATATTTTTTTATTCTCAAATTTAGTTTTTATTTTCTTTCTTGGAAGAATAAGCGTATATATTTGCTGTAGAACGAAACATTTAACATTTCTAAAGTAGTGTGTCATCTATTCAAGCAAAAATATTAATTATTATGATTTGAAACATACCAATAAACCTGATAACGTCTAAATTTACAACAGGAATAAATTATTTTTTGAAAAAAATTAAAAAAATACTTGAACTTCAGAAATGTCAAGTATTTTATAAGAATTTATAATTGCTTCTTCTTTTTTTTTTAATTTTAAAAATTAGGCAAGCACATATTATCTAATAAAATCAATTTTAATAATACTTTATACTTTTATATTAATGCTTAGAACAATTGGGTACACATGCCTACAAAGTGCCGAGTTATAAATATTAAAATATGTTGATACCTTCAATGAATTATTATGATTCAAAGTTCAATGGATGACATTTATTTTATTCGAAGATATAAACTATTCCTCACCTTAGCCTAACCATGCTCATCAATCATTTTTAATCTTTCAAGGAGCATTCTTTCGACAGAGAGTTTTCTATTAAAGGTTTAATTCTTTATTTGAATTTTTCGATAAACTTAAGATCATCAATTCATGGAATTTTTTAATACTTTTATTCTTCACCTTTATTTCTGAGACACTTTATCCTGTGGATTTTATTTGGAAGACATCTAATTTAATTGTATTTCAACAGCAGAAAAATATGGCGAAAGTCACACACTTATAGACCGGTGTTGTAGTGTTGGGTCACATGATTGAATCTTCATTTCTTTCATTGGCCGTCTTTCAAAATAATGATATCTAATTTATCATGAGCCTAGGTAATTTTGTAAAGTAAACAGGTTCGGAAGCTCTAACAGTTTATGGGATAAAACATTAATTATTTATTTTTCCTTTCCTTAAGGGGACTTAGTACCTTTGCACTTTCAAAAATTCGATTTTTCAAATTTGTTCTCAAAAAATAGTGTTAATTGTCAGGAGCATTTTAAAGCAAACCGCATCAATATCCAACAATTATTGCGTCCTGTGCAACAAAAAATGTAAGTGTCTAAAGTGGCTTGTTCTTTGTAATGCAATGTAAACAAACCTCTTTTTCTCAGTTTGTTATTTTCACACTTTCCCACAGTATTAAAAAAAATGTTTTGCATGTAGAGCTTTAAAATTTTACATGAGAGTTGTACTTGTAGATATTTATTCTGTGAGCCTCAATTTTATTAATGGGATGATTAGATTTTATTTTATAGCATGATATATGAAAAAAAGTTACTAAATACAAATTTGATAACTTTTTTTAATTTTTCAATTTTTTGATGTAAGATAAATTTAAAATTTGAAGTTTACAGAATAAGGTCATTATTTAGCTTTAATTTGGTATAAGAGTTGTGATTCTACTGTACTTCTTTCAAATGTTATCTTGTGGGTAACGTAAGGTAAGCTAATTTATTTTTCAAATTTTTGCACGCATATTTCATGTTGTTTAAGAAAATATATTAATTTAATAGCAAAACTTGACCCAATATTTTAAAATATACACTTTATTACACAGACTGGCAAAGTTTCAAATTGAAATGAGCAACAATTGTTGATTTATGATGAATCGAAAAAAGTTTGTCAAAATGCTCTACTTTTGGTTTCGAAAGGTACTAAGTCCCCTTAAAGTAAGAGATTTCGATGCATCAAATTTTATAAAAGTTTGTCATTGAATTTCATTTCTCAAACAATTTTTCTTATTAGACTATTCAGGTTCGCATTTGGTAATGTTGCATTAAGAAGCAGAAAAGGAGAGTTGAGAAATGTGTTCAATATACATTTGAAGAACACGTAAACACTTAATAGTTAAAGTCACGTACTTAGATGCCTCGTCGTATAAGTTATATCATGGGATTGAATCTTAAACAGCCAAAGATTGTCGTTCAAAACAAGGATGTCTGATGAGGAGTAGAGTAGTTTGTTTGGGAATTCTATATCCTTTTGCGTATAAAAGTTTTATTGTTTTTAGTACCTTTTAATTAAATAACGATTTTTGAAATTCTTCAATTTTTACCATACAAATATCATTAGCATGGGCAAACTTGATGTAGTTTAAAGAATATTATTCGCCAACAAAATGCATGAGCATAAAATAAAGGATGCATGGTGTTAGTGTTCAAAAGATTGACGTTATGATTATAACAATTATAATAAGTTTATCTATATGGTAGATTTATATCACAAAGGTATCTTTAATTTAAGGTATCCGTACACCTTTAAAACGTCCTTTTTTTGTCAAAATTTTCGATTTTCCAATTTTTAATGTCACTTTAAAATTTAAACTTTTTCTTTCTGATTGTATTTTATTTTTGCTTATACCATATTTAGAATTTAAGTTACAGGGATTTGAATTTCACTCGGTAGCTAAATTTTAATTGCATTTGAAAGTTTGTTTTTGATTTTTCTCAAAATGAGTTTTCTCGACATATTCATTTACGGAAAAAAAAAACAGAAAAAGTTACGAACCAAATTAATTTAAATTTTGTAAGTATCTTCCTTATATAGTTTTAAAATAATCCCTACTACTTTCATGGCCGTAAAATTGAAATGTGTTTACTAACAAAGGTGTAAATCATGTATTGTTACAATTTTTATTTTATTTTTATTTTTCTTTGTTATTTGACTCAAAACATAATAAAAATTGTAGTAACAGGATTTTCATCATGAAAGTAGTACCAGCCCTAAAAACTGTTATGATGCATAAGATAAAATTCACGGAATAATGATATTTTTGTTTACTTTTGAGTTATGAGCGTTATTCTGGTAATCAATTTATTTACTATTTTCACCATGTTTTCCATTCCAAATTTTTTAAAATTAAAAGCAGATTATTAAATGGGTTTTTCATAGTTTTAGGTTATATTTAAGCATTAAAAAATATTTTGATAGCAAACATCAATGTATTTCAAAAAATTTCTCCGAAGGTGTACGGATACCTTAATATTTTATCGTCTGCTTTTATTATAACATCAGTATTATAACATCAGTAAAAAACGAGTTTTTTTAACGTGGATTTTCTTTCAAATTTCACACTTTCTTTTTTATTTTATTTTTTTCTACAAAAATGTAAATTAAAATTAAAAAATTATTTTTCATTCATTTTTTTAACAAAATAATAATTTACAAAAGAGAGTTTATGCAATGACACCTTCACCTTGGCAATGGATTTGGCGATTTGGCGAGAAACTTGACGTAAAATTTAATTCTTTAAGAATTAGTTTCAATCAGTTATTTTTCATTAATTATAATTAAATTATCGTATCGGCATCCAAAACAATCGTGTATAGAAAATTTCAGCTCGATTGAGCGCTTTAAAATATGAAAAAAAAAAAACTTTTAACGTTTTCACCCAGACATACAATGTGAGTAGAAGGAAACCCATTAATAATTCGTTTTCATCAATTAATTTTTATTAATTATAATTAAATCATCGTATCGTCATCCAAAACAATCGTGTATAGAAAATTTCAGCTCAACTGAGCGTTTTAAACTACGAGAAAAAAGATTCTGAAGTTTTGCCCCAGACATACAATATAAGTTTAAAAAAAAAACATTAAAACATTCCATAAATTAAACATAATTATAATTTCAGACATGAAGTTTAACAATTTTTTATATCTTTAATTTCATGATTCAAATTTCCCATAATTTTTATCCGGCCAATATAGCCTTAAGTCGCGGGCTCATGAATTTTCGTGGAATCATAAGTTCGATACCTGATACCACTAAGACCTCGTAGTGTATAGAGGCTGAAAAATGCTAAATCTATTTGAGGTCCCAAGTCGCTCCATTAGCGTTTTTGGAAGTTTTGAGAGGGCAATATCGCCATACCTTAAGCTTTGGGCCGCGGTAGCCTAGTGGTCAAGGTCGTGGACAAGCGGCCGGCGGTTTTCGCTCAGTTTCGGGTTCGATTCTTGGCCGCCAAGGACCCGCCATGTAGCCGGGGCTGTTGCACGTTAAATCTGTTCGGTGCCCAAAGTCTTCTCGTTGGCGTGGTGTGGATGTTAGGAGAGGGGGGTGCCAGCTCAGATTTCGTCCTCGTCACTTGACCGTGATTCAAAATTATGAGGTCCGTTCCCAATAGCCCTCGTGTTGCTTCTAGTACGACGTTAATAAAACTAAACTAAACTGAATACCTTAAACTTATAACAGTTTTTAATATGTTCACTGTATATGAAGTAACCTCGTTTTGTAATGAGCAAAATATCATCAAAATGGGTAAAGAAGATTTTGCGGAAAGTGCATCAGTATCCTTAAAAAAAGAACATTTTGAGGGAAAACATAATACATATATTTTTCTTTATGCTATGGCAGGTAAAACTACAATTTAAAAATTCAATTATATAGTATGTTATGTGTCAGTTTATCACAAACAAAATTCATCTACATAATTTGCGAAACGCTTTCAAAAAATTTTTAAACAAATTTAAATAATGCAAAGAAAGAAGCAGTTTAGAGTCTCGGTTACCTTAAATAGAATCTTGAAAAGAAAAGCACTTTCTAAAAAGACAAAAGTATTTAACTAACCTTCCATAACCAGTTGGACAACTTTGACTGATACACACTAGGTATGAAACAGAAAGTGAGCAACCCGCAATAAATTTTAAATAGACTTTGACACATCCATACCATTTCCTTTTCCCAAACCTTATAATGCCTGTACATATTGCACCCCTCCAATATTCTTAGAACCAAGTTTCCTCTACCCCTTTGCCCACTCTCTGTTCATTCACCCTTTAAACACACCCCAGGAAATCTCACCGTCGATTATAAGGTAGCACTATAATTTAGCCGCATAAGCACAAATCGTAATGATCGTGTCGATGAATTAATTTCAAAAGCGAACGCAAATCACTTTCCATTGTAGAGGGCGCCTTTAATTTCCGTTATTGTTAGTTTGACTTTTGATTTGAAGGGAATGGCAACACATTGTATCCGAACCATCCGATTGTATTATTGCAGGTATCAAGATACGTCGCAGTTCGGGCGAAGGGATTCAAGATACGAGTAATTGAACGGTTTCGGTGATGGTGTAATTATAACTTTCCTAATGAATTTTGAATGCTAATTTCCCTGGAAGATTTCGAAGGGAAATTGGTTTCGGTGTTGATCAAAAGCGTTTTGTCTTATCTAAATATAGATTAATGTATCAAAGGATATATCGATTCATAAGGTTCTGATAAAAAACGATAAGATTTATTGGTTGATTTATTGCTTACACATACAACGTTATTGGTAGATTAGATGAGCTATATTTATAGTAATATTAAGTCTACTTTTTTTGGGGGGGGGAGAGGAGTTCTAAATGCTTTTGTTTCTGATACAGAACATATAAAGCATATTTGATCTTCGATACATATATAAATTCATAAAATATATTACTGAGGGAATAAAATTAGAAATTGAACATTACATTCACCATAAATGCTATTTTGAGGCTTGAAACACTTCTCTTTTAGCTTTGTCTTTCTCCAAAAAACACTGAAATTTTGTTTTTTATGTATGATAATAAAGTACAATAATTCGATATAAAAACCAACATTTTTAAAAACAACGTTTTTATATGGTGGCAAAGTTTATTAAAGAAAATTATTGAAATATTAGTTAAAACTGTTAGTTATTTTTAACTTTAAAATTTACTTAAAAAGAGACATTTGTGAGCATATTAAAAAACTCATAATACTCATAAAATCAGAACATGCATTTGAAAGTTTGTAAGTCATTCTATTAAAAAAAAATGGGAACCAGAATTCAGAAAAAATTATTGTGATAAGACACGGCGCCAAATATTGGAATCTTTCTTTCTTGCCAATGACTACTGACTAAAAGTCAGCAACCCTTACTATCTCGGATAGTAAAGGGGAGATAGTATCTCCCCTTTGTGAGTACAAAAGTTTTACGATACCTCATGCGGCGTGGGGAGTGCCCGGTGTTCCCAGAGGGGGGAAGAAATTTTTTCCTCAATCCTAAAAGCGCCGAGAGGAAAGAATATTTTTACTTATTAAAACTATTGAAATATTAGTTAAAACTTGTCGCAAACGTCTAAATATTGCATTGTTAGGCGAGTACGAAAGATTCCCAAAATTTCAAAGCTCTAGTTTGATGGGAAGTTGGTTAAATTAACAATCGAAAATTTGATGACTCACACACACACACCAAATGAAATTAAGAAAAACGTTTTAAAATAATATTTAAAGTTACCTAATGATAATGAAACCGAAAATACGATGCAATGATAAAGTTATTTTGTTTGACGTTTGTATGAATTTTACCAAAGATAGATCTAATATAAAGTTTTTATCGCTAGTAATCCAGAGCAATTTTCCTCTGATTAGAAAATAAAGAAATTTTATGCAATCCATCATCTTAGTAATTTTAATATCATTAAAATGGTGGGACATTCAACTAGATTTGAAGTTATCATTTTAAATAAATATTCAAAGCATGAGCAATATGTTAAGCTAATTGTCTTGTTTGTAAAACGCATTCTCTATATACTATAATCTCACAATTTAAGGTATGTTATACTCAAATTAAATAAATTGTATTAATTTGGATTATTACACAAACAAAATAACTATTTTTTCTAAAAATAATTATGATATTATTAATTCCAGACAATGAAATATTGGGTATGGTTATATTGTTATAATGATGGTAAATGAATTTTTTGTCCTAATATTGATCATTATATCAGTGTTAAATCACAATAAAGTTTTAAATATGGAACAATATTATCAAATAATCTTATTACTGGCAATAAAATGTTATAACAATTTAATAAAGAAGTGTTTCCATATGAATATTTGAATATAATAACTTTAAATAATTAAATATCTTGTTGCACAAGAAATTTTAAGCCAATGAATTAAACTCGTGGAACACTTTTTTTTTTTTTTACTTCACAAAAAAAGCTGATAAATATAACAAATGCATTATGATGAAACTCCTTTTCAATATGGCAAAATGATGCATATTCTGACATGATCTTCAATAAAAATAACCCAAAAATCCTAAATATGTAATGAAATAAAGTTTGAAATTTGTTTTTTTTTTTTTTTTTTTTTTAACTACCACTTCATGACTTCGCCGAAGAAGTAAATCATTTATGATTCATCAAATTAAAGGTATTTTCAATTAGGATGGCAAATTCATAGTTATAATTTAAAAACCATGTTTATGGAGCTAAGACAAACAATGGAAACGATCAGTTTAGGTGTGCGAGCAAATATAATTCACTCATACAACAATTTTATCAAAATGTTATCAGCTGTTCGCAACAAACAGATTCCACTAAGCGAGAAATAAAAAAAGAACATCTGCAAAATATATCATTAAAGAAACTTATTTATAGGTTCTATTGAAAAAGAAAAAGAAAAAAAAAAGGTTTCCACTGACAGTGGTTCTTCCTTAAAGGCAATCAAAACGGATATTCGCCCAAACTTTGTTATCATTACAAGCCCATTTATATAGTATCTTCATATTTTCAAGAAAAATCAGGAATAAAAAAGTGAACATAAGTTTCAATTTTCTATTATTTTTTTTTTTAAATTTTATTTATTTATTTATTTTTTTAGAAATGCATAATCAGAAATGCATAACATTTCAACTATTGAAGATTAATCTGTATATTTCAAATTATGGCAATTGACATTGTGTCATAAGTGATTGATGAAAAAGTTTTGCAAAATGAAAGGGAAAATAGAATCTAGTCGTATTTAAGATAATATGAGAAATCTAATCCTATTATTTGTTTCATACAAATTCTTATAAAAAATTCGAAGGCAAATATATCTTTCTGAACGAAAAATGTCACATTATCATATTTTGTAAAACTAAGTTATTTCAGAAAGTTTAGCTCCAACTAACAGAAGTTTTATAAAAAAAAAAAAATACATTAAAGACATAATCATACTCTGACTTAGATATGAAACGTTTTGTTAGAAAAGTTATAAGAAATCCAGTTTATTTTATTTATTGATTTTATCGCCTTAAATTATCCAAATATACCTCAATATATATATATATATATATATATATATATATATATTTGCTTTTACTTCACATCGCAGAAATTAATTATTAAAATGATTTGACTAAACTATTCATTCCTTAGAAAAGGCAAATCAGTAGGAACTTAAATTTAAGTTGAAAAACATTTTACATTAAATTGTTTCAATTAAATTAGAAATTTAACTTTTTAATTAAATTACTTTTAAATTATACTATTGCATATTTTTCAAGAATAAAAATACGCTTAAAATAAAAAGTAAAAGCTTTTACTGTTTGATTTTCACTCATATTAATTACACTTAAGACATTTTTTTTTTTTTAAATACCCCAACTATAACTTTTATTCTTCATTCCAGTATATTTTGTTTTAAAAATGAACCAAAATATTACATCATTTAGCTTCATTTATTAAAATATATATGTATAATTTCATATAATTTGTATTTATTACATCATTTTTATTCAAACATCAACACATATACTGCACAATTTTCAAAAATGCATATTTAATAAATGTGATGTTTCTCAAATCCATAATTTTTATTAACTAAAAATATTAATACATTTTTATTATTTTTTTATTACTTACGTTTGAAAAAATCTTAAACAAATAAAATTGTGTGTCTTATTTCTTTTTGGTCATCCAAAAATAAAAATATTTTTCCTTACATGGGATTCATGAATTTGTGATTAATTTCAAGTTAAAAAAAAATGTAGAAACAAGCGATACATGTTTAAAAAACCTTGATGCATAATTTTTATCCTTACGGTTGTATACAATATAGCAAATGTATTTTTAATAAATGTGTTATGCTTGTTTTAAGAAATGTTTTTCATTTTTTAAAACTAACTAAAGAGAAAAATTTGTGTTATATCTGCAATTTTTTACGATATTACCAAAATTTTACTCGTTGATTATTCACGCAAAAAACTATTATCTTTACGAATTATCGGCGTTTTAATATTTTGAAATCTAACAAATTTAGGATTGCAGTATTAATCCTGAAATATTTTAGTATGAAAATTAAATCCGACTTGATTAAATAATGCAGAGCTATGATCATAGATGGCAGCACGAAAGTTGAATTCCAAAGTCATCATAAGTTTTGTAGCAACAGGAGCTGGTGCCATCTGTCGCAAAAGAATCAACAAGTAGTTCGGATTTTAAAAGGAAATATGCAGATATCTATTAAAGTTCAGTTCTCGATTTCGCTTCTCTTCCTCTTTGCTCTAAATTTGGTTAAATTATATAACACTGCTCCCACTAATAAATCTCATTTCATTTATAAGGAATTTTTTATTTATTCATAAATGTTTCTTTCCTTTTCAAATATGATATATCAGTATTTTAATCCCAAGCAACTTGTCTAAGTATTTTCAATTTATAGCAAAATAATTTTCAGATATTACTTTGTAAATAAATGCCATTTAGTAAACAATCAGCTATAATTTGTATTTTTGTAAGGATTTATGTTATTGTAAAGTAATATTTATCTCACAATCCCATTAAATGTAATAATTCCAAAGAATGAATAATATACAATTCCAATTCTGCAATCGAATATTATTCCGTAACGAATTCAGTATAATTTAAATTTAATTCGAAACGATTTTTTTTTTCCAAATGCCTTTGTATTCTAAATCTCTTTATATGTAAATTCTGTATAATCATGGAATTTCGTATTGCAAAAACATGCAATACGAAAGTGATTTCTGTGGGTTTTTTTTCACTTCAAATTCACAAATATTCTTCAGAATAAGCCATGATATTGAAACTTATATCAAGAATTTATTGTTCAAAAATATACAAAATATTTAAGTTTCAGCACTTTATGAAAAATGACATGTATTTTCTTTGAAATATATGTTATTGCAATATGAATATCTACATTTTGTTCTTTTTTTTCTTTCAGGTGAGTTCTTATTTACTCGAATTTCCATAAATTGTATAAAGTAAGTAATAGTGTGGCTATATTAAATAAATTTAATAACTTATAATGTATTTTAATGTATTTCATCTCAATCTATTCATTCTTGTTCTTTTTTTCTAACAAAATTTAGACCATTAATGTAGCAAATATTATGGTAGTGTAATGCATATCATTACAGAAATATTCTAATAACAGTCCTCTTTTTTTCTCTGATATAATGACCATTACAATGCGGAAAGCGTGTGTTTTTATCTTCATGTTTTAATACACTCAATCGAATTTTACTTTTGATTATTTATATCGATTAATTCTTACAGTTTTCCTTAAGGAACTTTAATATTGAATTATAAATAAATATACATATATTTTGCTTGAGTTGTTTCGTTTATAGAATTATTATTTTTATTAGTATGTGTTCATTTTATAAGTGCTATTTTGTTTTCTTCTGTAGAGCTTACATGTTGTATGTATTATTTAAAACTGTATGTCTAATAAAGGCAAATATATTTCAAACCTCCTCAAGATTATTTTGTGTTGCAAGAACCAATATGAAAGGACACAGTTCGAGGTTTTATAGCAAGGAAATCTTAAATACACCATTAATTCTGCTATACATAATGGAGCGTATAGCATTATAGTCAATCAAGAGTTCAAATCAACCAATTTTTTTCTCTTCTGTTTTTTTAAAAATAATCTCGATGATAAAACTTTTACTAAATTTAAAAAGTTTGCTGTTTTAAAATGAGTATGTAGAGGATTCAGATGTAAGAAATAATCAACATTTACCTCAATATATTGTATTATTATACTGTTGAAATTTCTAGGGGCAGCTGTAGCCTAGTGGTCTTGGTCGCAATCTCTAGGCTGGCGTTGTTTTCGTTCAGTCATAGGTTCGAACCTCGATGCAACTAGAGACCCTATAATACACTCTCAACTTGTCGAGACTCCATGCCATCCCAATGGCGAGCTGCTGTCGCTTTGAAAATTAGGTGCTTGCTTAGGTTTCCTAATCGTCACTTGATCGAGACTCAATATTATGAGGGCAGTTGCCAGCAGTGTAACGTTAATATAAAAACAAACATCGAGATGAATTCTATTAAAGGTAGAATATATATCTCTACAATTAAAGTAGCAACTTCAGTATAGATTTTTATAAAAGTATTTATTAAATAACAATTTTTCTTATGCCAAAATTTATTTTTTAGATGAGAGAAAAATATTGATTAATGTACCCATCTTTTAACATGTAAAAAGAAATCTTTTTTGAAAAAAAAAATGGGTTCTGAAAATAGAGTGATTATTTTATGTATATAGATAATATTATAGATAATAACAAAATTACTCAATCCCTCGAAACTAAAGTCATCATAACTTTCAAAACCTTAAATCTCCGGATTATGAAAATTAAAAGCTACATTGAAATAGTATCAGGAAATAAAAAGTAACTTAAATTTATTTCATTCAAAATCAAATTATATCGTAGTTTTTATTTAAAAACCACAATATTATTAACATTTTCAAAAAGATGTATTCGAATCATTTATTGTTATTTATCAGCACTTTATAAAAATAAATGAATGAGTTAGTAGTATAAAAACGTTAGGAAATAATTTTTCGTTAATAATTCCGAAAGAAATTTATAAATTGTTTATTATACTTCCGCTACAAAAACAAATACTTTACTTTATGATTCTAGATTTATTTTAAAACCTTCAAGCAGCTTTAAAGTTGTCAAATATTTCAACTCATGCAAAACAATTAATAACTAAAGCAGCTATCCTATTTGTTAAATTTTATTTTATAATAATCTAAGATTTAAAGACAAAACAACAGTAGGATTTCAGCGTGAAATAAACACATTATTTGAATAATTCACTGTAAATGGCTACATCTTGCACATTGCAACTGAATAATTCATGAAACTAGAAATTACTTCTTACAGAGAGTTACTGTACCTTTTTCCAAAGTTGTAATATGCAAAATATTAATGTGAACTGTGCATTTCATACTTTAGCCACTACATATAGCTTAGGGATGATTTTTATACAATAATTTGCAATAACTTTCAAAAGAATACTCTAATCAACTACAGCTGAAACTAGGGGTGTTTGTAGAACAAGATAATATTATTCTTACAAAATGAAGAGCAGGTGTCAATACTAACTGCTTGCTTCTCCTTCCTATAACCTTTTGCGATCTAAGTTTTATGTTATTTGATTTGAGAAGCTGGCCTTACAAGTAAATTAAAATTGTTTATATATAAATGCAGAATAATATTATTTTGTTCTACAGACCCTCCCTCCCCTCTGTTTCAGCGATATTTGATTATAATTCATATATATATATATAAATATGTGTGTGTACATATATATATATATATATAAATGTGTGTATATGTATGTATGTGTATGTATATATATGTGTGTATGTGTGTATATATATATATATATATATATACTTTTAATTGTACTCTTAGTTTTTTAGTTTAGTTTAGTTTTTATTAACTTTGCACTAGAAGCAACACGAGGGCTATTGGAGACGAACCTCGAAATTGTGAGTCATGGTCAAGTGACGAGGACAACACCTGAGCTGGCACCCCCTGTCCTAGCTTCCACACTAAGCCAATGGGAGGACTTTGTGCCCTGACAGATTTAACGTGCATCTGCCCCGGCTATACGGCGGGCCTTTGGCAACCAAGGATCGAACCCGCGACGGAATGAATCCAAAACCATGACTACTAGGCTACCGCGGCCACAACATTTTTTTAGAATCTGGCTTATAAGTGTTATTCCTGATCAGTTCAAGTTTTGTTGTTCGTAACATATATATAGAAATTAGAATTATAATCTTACGTTGTGGACGAACTGTAATTAACACTCAGACCCTTAATAATATTTGATTTTGGAATCATTAAACAGATTAAAAAAATACAATTAAATTTTTAAAATGATTATTTATTTATTTATTTTTATTAACCTCAATGCCTCAGAACCGAAATATGGAAGCGGAGGTGTCACACAAGTTACCCGTTTAACAAGATACTTCCATAACACGGTTTGATAATTGGATAAAACATTCATAATAAGGCAGCCTAGAGTGAGGTCTTACTCTACAACGATTTCAAAATTAAATAAATATATATGAAATACTTAAGGTTTAAAAGAGCAAAATTCGAAATTAAGGAAATTTCCGAGGCCGTGGTTATTTAATGATCAGGGTTTTTTGTCGAGTCGTGAGTTCGAGTCCAGTTACCATACAAAAACCACCGTTCAGCGTGGCTAATGCACGTCAAATCTGTCAAGGTCCCAAATCCTCCCTCTGGTGATGTGAAGATGTTTCATGAGAGTGGTACCAGCTCAGGTGTCGTCCTTATCACTTGACTGATGCTCAAACTTACGAAGTCCGGCCCTCGTGTTGCTTCCAAGTGCGATATTAATAAACAATAAATCAGAAGGACAAAAGAAAGAAAATAATCCCGTACAAATTGGAACGAAATAAGTGCTCTTAACTACATAAGATATCTCAACATATTTTTCATTTTAATTTGTTTTAGTTTTTATTAACGTCGCACTAGAAGCAACACGAGGGCTATTGGCGACGGACCTCGTAATTTTGAACCACGGTCAAGTGACGAGGACGACACCTGAGCTGGCACCCCCCTCTCCAAACATCCACACCACGCCAACGGGAGGACTTTGGGCCCCGAACAGATTTAACGTGCATCAGCCCCGGCTACACGGCGGGTCTTTGGCGGCCAAGGATCGAACCCGCGACTGAACGAAAACCGTCGGTCGCTAGTCCACGACCTTGACCACTAGGCTACCGCGGCCCCATTTTAATTTGAGTGACTTATCAAAATTTTAAAGTTTATTAGAATTTGAAATCGATTTAACTCGTGCAGTATTAAGAACACTTACAAAATCTTTGTGTTTTGAATGTTTGAGTTTTCAAGTACGTATTTTTCTTATTTTTAGAAATTGTAATTATTATTATAAACCTTTATATGAATTAGTTTGTAGTATTCTAATTCATGTACAGTTGAAATCTTAAGGAAAACACTTTTAAAACATTAAACTCTTAGACTTTTTTTTTTTTATTTTCAATGGAATTAAAATGAGAAATTAAAAACTTTTTAATAAACATTATTACGTAATACTTTCGATTTAAATTGCTTTAATATATATATATATATATATATATATATATATATATATATATATATATATTTCACTTATTATATAAATCTAATAGAATAATTTTCAATTTGGTTTAATTCCCATTCTCTGTACCAATTCTTTGTTTCGTATAATAAGAATACGCATAACATGATTGTTTGTTAACGTAACCATCGCATTATACGAAGTTTACATGCACCTAAAAATAAAATAAACCTTGCTATTTAAATTTTATTTTCTAACGTAGCAGTTCAATTTAACAGTTATACATGATCAGTAGAGCCAGTCTGTGCCAAATTCATAAAACATAAACATAAAAATGTCTGAAATGTTAACAGAACTATGCATCATATTAGATGAAAAACTGTTTATTTCTTCTATTTAGATGTTCGTTAAAACCAAAGACAAAACATTTTTATTTCAGTTTTTGTTTCAAAAGATGAGAACAGCTGTTTTCTATTTTCAAAGCAATAAACTCTTGCAACAATGGTCGTTTACATTTTTATTACGTTTTTTTTTTTTTGCTTCATGTTTAATATTATTACAAAAGCATAAAAATATATACAGCACAGAATAACTTATTACGATTGTTTCGATTTCAGTAGTCATAAAGGGTTTTTTTTTTTGTTTTGTTCTATCCTGTTTCGGTTACAAAAATTCTGAGAATCAGATGTTGTAAGAAAAGAAATTTAATAAAGTGGT